>PVKU01003252.1:0-186543 GCA_004027475.1 Anoura caudifer
TGCCAGTTATTACAAAATCTCTGCCTGGTATGAGTCCTGGGAGGGAATCTTGAGAAGGTCTCTCAACGTCTCTGAACTTCAAAGTTCTCCTCCGTAAAAAGGGGTAATAATGATACCGACCCACAAGAGTTATGAGAAATAAATGAGACGGGGCCTGCACATAGTAGGTGCTCAAAACTGCTGTCCGTATTGTTATTACGCATCGCTAATATCATCCTCATAATCACAGTCACCACCACCATCGCCATTATCTTCATCACCATCATCATCATCATCCCCACATTCGCCATCCTCAGTCCTTCGGCACCGCTTTCTCCCCATCTCCTCCGTCACCATCCTCAGCATCAACACCATCAGCACCACACAGAGCTCAGCCTCGCAGGTCCACATGCCTAACGAACATCTCTGCCACAACGTCCACACAAGTGGCCCAGGGACGCTTCTGCATTCTGGAGGGACTGGCTGGCTCAGCCCTCACGGGAGCGCAGGGCCGAGAGCGGGCCACTTAGGAAAGTGGAGGCCACTGACATCACCATTCAGCATGGCGCAGGGCAGGGCCCAGCTCTCCGGGGCCCGGCTGACCGGCTCCAGTGCGGTTTCTGTCACACAGCAGCTGTGCGACCTTGGGCAAGCTGACAACTGCTCTGAGCATCTGTTCTCTTCTCTGCAAAGTTGGGGTGGGAGATCTCCCTCCCATTTGCTGGGCTGAGGTGAGGACTCAAAGTGAAGTACATTTACACACAGTTAAAAAGCAAATGAGCTCTTATTTGTGGTACTGTTATTATAAAATATATCTGGGGCTCCCTGCAGAACCAAAGGTTTCCTCTCCAAGACACTGAAAGTTACAATCAAGCAATGAGGATGATGGTGGTGGTGGTGATGGCCATGGGGATGGTGGTGGTGAGGAAGATCATGATGATGGTGATGATGGTGGTGGTGGTGATGACCGTGAGGATGGTGGTGGTGAGGAAGATAATGATGATGGTGGTGACAGTGGTGATGATGGTGGTGGTGGTGGTGATGGCCATGGGGATGGTGGTGGTGAGGAAGATAATGATGATGGTGGTGATAGTGGTGATGATGGTGGTAGTGGTGGTGGTGATGGCCGTGGGGATGGTGGTGGTGATGGTGGTGATGGCCGTGAGGATAGTGGTGGTGAGGAAGATGATGATGATGGTGGTAGTGGTGAAGAGGGAACACTGCTCAATGCAGATGTTCCTGATGGGTCCTAACCTGGGGACTTCTGTCCCTTCCCCTCTCATACCTGAGTCCCCTCACCCACTGTCCTGCCCCCACTACCCTCTCCAGGCCAAGAGCACTTGTCTCCAGCCTCAAATGCCCTCGCTCACCGGAGTCTGTTGACACTTTGTAAGAACAGACTGCTGATAGCCTGCACGACAGAGGAGCTCGGCTGCCTGCACTGATTTCAGCAGTGACTTCGGGGTGGGGTGCAAAGCCACATGAGCGCCCTGTGGGGAGGAGGCCTCCCCACGGCCGTCGGGCTGGGGCAGACCTGGCTGGTGCGTGAGCTTTTGCCCACCCGCTTGGCGCACGTAGGGCCGGCCGCCACAAGGAGTCTAACTCGATTTGACCTTTCAGGTTGTCTTTGCCTCATTCCAAACCTCCAGCCTGTCTGGGAGCGGGAAGGAGGGTGAGACGACATGCTGAGGCCCTCCGTAGCCTGGGTTTACTCCACAACTACGGACCTGTGACGAATGGTCTCCTGATGCAGAATCTGTTTACAGGGGTCCTGCTTCTGTGTGCTCCTCCACTCTCCGAGCTAACTCTCAGCTTCCTG
Source organism: Anoura caudifer (assembly GCA_004027475.1). Classification (NCBI taxonomy): domain Eukaryota; kingdom Metazoa; phylum Chordata; class Mammalia; order Chiroptera; family Phyllostomidae; genus Anoura; species Anoura caudifer. The sequence continues at coordinate 1,799 of PVKU01003252.1, forward strand.
AAGCGAGGAGCTGGGTCTTGGCCGTGACCCTCGGGGGATATCATTTTTGAAGGTCTAAAGTGTGTTTGCATTAAGAAGTGTTGGGGTGGGGTGCCTCTTCCACGGGACTCCTGCTGCCTGCCTAGAGGCTGTTTACTTAAGAGTTCACATCCTCACTTTGAGGATTCTCAAGTGTTCTTTAAAATACAAGACACGTTTTAACGTGATTCTCGAATGCTCAGAATGCACACACGCAATCACACAATGGGCATGAGCTACGTTCTAAGTAGCCAACAAAGAAATCGACAATCTCAGCTCCTCCCAGGTCTGGGAGCTTCTCTGTCCCTCAGTTTCCTGCAGAAAGTACTGCCTCTTCTCTGCCTCCACCCAGTCGGACCAACCCAAAGACAGAAGGGGCTTCCCCTGGATGTGAGAAGCGCTCCCCCCACCCCCTGCCCCCATACAGGAGGGTACGGAGGCGGAGGGTTTACAGCACTTGGTGGTGGAGACGGCAGACGTTGTGTAATTAGCATTACTCGTGAGAGGTTTGAGGAGTTCGGGAATCTGGGGCCTGAGTCTCTGCCGCTCATGAAAGGGTAAAAGGGGAAGTCGGGGAAAGAAAAGGTTTGGAACTCTGGGTTCCAAGCCTGGCTCTGTGTGACCCAGGACAGGCCAGTTAACCTCTCTGAGCTGCAGTTCCTTCATCTGTGGGGAAAAAGGGGAACGATACCTTCCTACCAAAGTCAGTCGGGTAAAGGAGGCAGCGCACGCTATGCTTAACGTGAGTAGTCGGTGTTCGGTAAATGCTCCTTCCCTTCCTCCTCTACCTGGTGGGCAGAAGGGCAGGACCTGGGAGCCCCGTGAGCTTCCCCTCCACCAGAGGCCAGGATCAGACGCCATCAACCTCTCAGCCCCATCGGAGAGAAAAGCACCCCTCTCCTTAAATGCCATCTCTGGGCCTCCAGAGGCCCTCCCCACTCCTGCCACAGGGCCTTTGCACAGGCCGCCCCTCCTGTCTGGAATACTCACTTCCCTCCTCCTGCCAACGGACCTGGTTAGCTCCTGCTGATCCCTCTAACCTCAGCTTGTGAGTGGCTTCCTCGGGCTCCTCAACTAACAGGAGCCCCAACTGCACCTTCTCATGGTGCCCAGACCCTTCCTCTGGAACCTGATTCAGGTCTGCGTCTCCGGGCAGCCCGGAGGCAGTGTTCACGCTCGTTGCGTCCATTGCTGCGTCCCCGGAGGTGCTCAGTAAATATCTGCTGAATGACTGAAACAATGACCAGAAGGCTCCTTCCCTTCCTGTGCATCTGGCTCGTCCAGGCTCATCCTCTGTGCCTGTGGTATGACCACACAGACTGCCCCCCGGCCGTGAGCTGTTCCCACAGCCTGGTGGTTCTCAGAACACCCGGGCTCCCTCGTTAATGAGCGTGCCCAACGCACCCCACCAGGCCCTGCTGTGGTGCTGCCCCGCACTCACGGCAACCTGAGCCCCAGCACCCCTCGGGGAGCTGGGCCTCCCTGGGTCCATTTCACGGAGGAAGAACTGAGCCTGTGGGAACGGCACCGGTCCAAGGTCAACAGACAAGCTCAAATGGCCAGCATCGCTCCATAGTCCAGGCTCTGTCCAGCACCCCCCAGGGCGTCTCTCATAAGAAACAACTAAACCACCACCACGACGGTCACCCTCAGCCTCTGAGGTCAGCCAGCCTGGCACTGCCATCCCACCCTGACCCGGGGTCTGAGTGCAGGACTTCCAGGGGCTTTCCGTGGAGCTGGCTCATTCTCCCCCACAAAGATGCTTCCAGCACCAAGAGCTAAGGTGACGGACAGGGGCCAGCTTTCCTCCAGCAACTCAGGATGGGCCAGTGGCAATGCGCCTCATCAGACTCAGTCAGCAACGAGTTCAGGCCCCGGAGGACCCTCTGACAGGCTGCCATGCCACACGCAGGCTGCCTTCCTCTCCGCGGGTTTCCCCCAGACACTCTCTCGAATGTCTGGGGCCCACCTCATCCCCCGGCTGCTCCAAGGAGTCTCTGGGCATCCACAGTTCCCCAGCCAGGCCCTGCCCGCCGTGCCCTGGACGCCTTTTCCCTCAGATCTCGGGGCCGAAGCTCTGCGTCACAGCCCAGGATACCCTTCCCACGAGAGCACAGAAGCTCCAGGGGGCTCCCACCAGGGGCCGGTGGCAGTGGCTGAGCTGTGGCCAGGTCGTTCCCTCTCCTCACGGCAGTGGCTCTGCCTGTGATGGTCAGGCCATAGAACTGCATTGTTCCAGAAGCCCAGGGCGGTTCGGAGGGGGTCAGGGGATGAGATGGCCTGAGCTGGCCTTCGGGGGTGGTTTAGTTGACTGGTGGGAAGTGTCTCCAGGTGGTATGATTGGAGTGAGGGGTGATTTTGTCTGGGGGTGTCCGACCTTTTGGCATCTCTGGGCCACCCTGGAAGAAGAGTTGTCTTGGGCCGCACATTAAATGCACAAACACTAATGAAAACTGATGAGCAAATACAAGGTTTTAAGTAAGTTATAACTTTGTGTTGGGCCACATTCATAGCCATCCTGGGCCACATGTGGCCCGCAGGCCACGGGCTGGACACCCCTGATTCTGTCCAACCTGATGGAGCCTCATTCAGGAGCAGCTGTATGGGCACCAGGCTGTCTTCCTTCCCCTCCCCTCCACCCCCTTCTCTCCTTCCTTCTTGCCTCATCTGAGATCCACCCAGGCCCAGGCTCTGAACCTGGGACCAGAACGAAGGTCAATGAGGGTCCAGGACAACCTGGAGGCATCCAGCTGGGGAAAGCAGGTGATCACAATGCTTCCACGGATGCAGGGATTGGGGTTCGGGTGGGTGTCGGGGATGCAGTGAGGCCACCTTTAGACCCGCGGAGTCTGAGGTGGTCCCTGGGACCCTAAGCAGACATCTAGCAGGAAGCCGGACCTTTGGGACTGAAGTTAGGACAGACCCAGACTGGAGACGGACCAGAGAGAGCGAGAGGCTCAGAGTCGGAGAGCAGCAGAGCTGCGGGGCGGAAGGACTTGTCAGCGGCAGAGTGAACTGTGAGAGGGAAAGAGGCCCCAGAGACCCCGGGGAAATAACCGTGGAAGAAAGAGGCACTGTGTTCACAGTGTGTCCGAGCGGTGCCCCACGGAGCACTTACTAATTACAAAGGAACAAAGCAGTTTCACAGGGGAGGGCTCCAGCAGGCGCCGTCTTCATCACATGGTCAGAGGCAGCATCGCCTGCGTTGGGGGTGCGTTGGCACCGAGGGTCTCCCAGGGGGTGTGCGAGGGGGAACACGGCCTCACTTCTGGGACATTCCTGCCAGAAATGCATGGCCCGCTCTCATCGCGAGGCAACGCCAAGGAAACCCAACTTGAGGGACATTCTACAGAGTGTCTGGCCTGTACTCAAGAAGGTCAAGGACAAGTGCAACTGAGGAGTAAAAAGCTCCAGCGCAGAGGAAACCAAGAAGTGATGAGTGAATACAATGTGGGAAATGCATTCCTAACCGAGGGAAACGATCTGTAAAAAGGACGGTGAATGGTTCCTCCACCCCACGGAATACTGTTCGGTGGTAGAAGGCAAGGGGGCAACAAGCCACGAAGAGACGTGGAGGGGACTTAAATGCCTGTTGCTAAGTGAAACAAGTAACAGGACAGCGGTTGCCAGGGGCTCTGGAGGAGGGAAAAGGGATAACAAAAGGGGCACGGGGGGCGGGGGGGGGAGTTTAGCGTCATGCTCGGTATGATACTGTCAGGACAGGTACACGTCATTATCCATCTGCCCAAACCCATAGAATGTGCCCCACCAGGAGCGGGCTCTAAACCAGGGACCTGAGCTAGTCATGATGCAGCCAGATTGGTTCGTCGCTTGTAAGCCATGCACCACGCCAACGCAGGACCTGGTAGGAGCAGGAGGGACGTGGCAGAGAGGCAAAGGGGCGTGTGGGAGCTCCCTGCAGGAGCTGCGCATTTTTTTACACAGCTGTAACCGCCCACAAAACAAAGAGTATTCATTTTTTTAAAGGCTACTGAGGCAGCTTAAAATTTTTGCATATGGACTGAGGATTAAGTAATGGCATTTCTTCAACACTGAATCTTATCAATGCTGATTCTGAAGACTGAAAAAAGCAAGAGACAAAAAAGCAGAGAGAGAGGCACCCGCGGTTGGTCATGGCTCGGAAGAGCAGCCGGAGGGAATGTGCAGGCACGTCCGACCCGCTCCCTGCAGCCCGTGTGCGGCCCAGGGTGGCTGTGACTGGGGCCCAACACAAAATTGTAAATTTACTTAAAACACTACGAGATTTTTTTTATTACATGTTGTAATGCATTTAAAGTGAGGCCCAAGACAACTCTTTTTCCAGTGAGGCCCAGAGATGCCAAAAGGTTGGACACCCCTGATAGAGGAACTCGGTCCTCGGCCCCAGGCTGTCCACAGGCCAAGCAGGTGAGGACAGAGATGCGGTTCCTACACCTGGTGAAGAGGCGGCTACTGGTTACCTCACTGGGATGAATTTCAGAGGCATCCGAGGGTGGAAGGCAGGTGGGCTGAGCAATGCAAGGAGGAGGAAGTAGAAAGAGCAAATGCCATTAACTCTGGATTCCAGTGGTCAAGACAAGTTTCAGAAACTCCACGTCCAAAGGGTTAGCATGGACTCTTTCATCAATCAGCAAGGACCAGTTCCCTCTGGGCTCAACAGATGGGCGGACAGGGCCCCCGGAATGACGTAGCACGAGGTTTGAGGTCTGTCCCTGGGTCTCTCCTTTGGAAGGTCAGACAGCATGGCCCTAGCGAAGCCCAGGCTTTTGACTGAAGAAAAACCACATCTGACCAGTCCCCAAGGTTGGGCAGTGAATCTCAGGGGGGTCAAGTCAAGTCAAGCTGCGTCCCCTCCACCTCCAGCCCCACCTGGCCGTTGCCACCATGGAGAAGGGGCCAAGAGGCCACGCTCCTCCCACCACCAAGTCAGGATGGCTGTGAGCATCCGGGGCCCAACATGTGGTCTAGCACACAGTAGGGATTACTGGAAAAAAAAAATCATTTAGTGGGAGAGAAAGTCATTGCCTCACATGGCAAACTCACCGATGCCTTGAGATTTGGTATTCGGCATTCCATCTGCTCTAAGACGCCGCACCATTATTTTACATCCCACTAATAAAGAAAAAACTAACAACTGCGATGGAGCATCGATTGGAGACCCCACAACAAGCTGGGGCACCACAGAGCTGTGCCTTCAGCATCAGGGGCGGCAAGGACTGGCCCCACCTCACAGAAAAGGGAAGCGAGGAAATTCGAGGCCGACCGGGGCACTGGGTGAGGGGCAGGAAACAAAACTGCCCCCGAGAACTGGGACCACAGGCGGGGCTCCCGGAGGTGGGCCGTCTGGCTTGACCCAGTCAGTGTGGTCCAGAGGAAAACAGAACGAAACATAACCCACAAGCGGAGACGCTGATGTAAGGAAATCTCCGGGGGACGGTGTCCCGGTGGGGTGGGGAGAAGCCGGCCCACGTCCTCGCTGGAAGAACTCGACTGAAATAAGACACCCCAGTTCAAGAGATGTGGGAATGTGAAAACTTAGGAGCCGTAAAAGCTGTTGTACAAACTAGGGTCAAGTAAGCAAAATGCCTCGGGCTACCCGGCACCTAAACCTGCTGCACCCAGGGCCACAGCCCCCAATGCTCTCCATGCCTGCAGTTGACACACAGGCCCCGTGCCAGCTCACCCGGGCCGGCGGAGACACCGGCCCACCTGTCCCCCAGCAAACGGTCTGTCTCAGGCAGGCGGGCTCCACTCTCCGGGCCAGGGCAGGGATTCAGTTGACTGGGGGCCCAATTGCAACGTGCAAAGCAATTTCATTTCATGCGTCTGAGCGCTGCAGGCAAACAGCTCGTGGCACCGAGCCGGCAATGTGTAGGCAGCTGCAAATTTAATAAATCTTAATTATTCTGTTTATACAAACAAGCAGGCTGAAGCCCTCGACAGAGTCAGAGCCTTCAGTGACTTGGTGCACGGAGAGAGAAGAAAAGCGTGCAAAGCCAACGGCTCATAAATAATCAGCTTTGGGGCAGGTTTCCCCCTTCCCTTTTGAGTAAAAATAATATATGAAATGTTTTTAAGTTGGCAAGATGACAACCTCTGAAGACGGTGCCTATTTTCTACCTGTCAGGCCTGCATGTGTGTGTGCTATGTGCACATATGTGCATGCATGCACATGGGTGCACACCCCTACACACGCATGCACGCACCCCCACCAGGAAAATGAACACCAGAACCACGACAAAGGGAGGGTCCCCCAGCAGAGAGTCACTGACCCCTTTGTTCTCAGACACAGGAGCAGGGGCAGCATCTGCAGAAGTCTCCAGGGTCCATATTTCCGTGGCAATGAAGGGCCTACTATGCGCCAGTTGTTACAAGAAATTTGCCCACCACGAGCTCAGCAGACCCTCCTTCTATTCATCGGGAGGCTGTGACTTGCCAACGACCGTCTGAGCTAAGGGTGGGTCCCGGATTCCAATGCAGAGCACACAGCAGTGGTGCCCCAAGGCCAGCTGCTTGAGCCCCACCTGGGAACTTGCTAGACATGCAGGTTCTTAGGCCACCCCAGACCTACTGAATCCAAAACCCTGGGGGAAGGACACAAAATCTGTGCTGAGACAAGCTGTCTTATAAATGAGCCCAAGATGGCTTCTGTACGTTGGCCTTCAGGAGCTTACTTCTTCATAGTGGGCTGAGCCCTGTTAGCTTCAAACCCAGCTAGCACCGGACTCAAATATTCACACATCTGATTGTTTGAAACACAGCCCAGATAAGCAGATGTTTTGGCCACTTGGAGCCTGCCTGCTGCGCCGCATACCCCATGAAATGGTGCCCAACATCTGTCGGCCACGAGTAAGAGAAGGCCCCCACACCGCTGCTGCCGCCCTTGGAAGCTTCCTGACCTGGAGCCTCGGCCCTGTGCTCTGCAAGGCCAGCTGGACGTGGGAGTCCTCTCTCCACCCCCACCCCACCCAGCCAGCACACACAGGCTACCAGGGCAGGGCTTTGCTTTCGTGTTCACTGAGGGACTGATCTCAAGTGCCTAAAACAGTGCTTGGGGCAAAGTCAGCACACAGCAAATATTTGTGGAATGAATGAATGAATGAATGAGGAGATAGCAGATAAACACGAGGCTGTGCACACTCCATGCTAACCTGACTACAGACTGCTGGGACCTTGAGCTCGTGCTGGAGGGCTGGTGTTAGCCAGCCAAGGGTCCCCTACTCAGAAATAATGAGTGAGCACTTGCTATGTGCTAAGTACCAGGGGACCCGGATGTGGCTCCCCATGGACTGCAGGAAGCTGTATGGGTGAGGGCTCCCAGCCAAGGAGGGGCTTCAAGTGTGAGAGCTAGAGGCAGCCCCAGGTCCCCCACGTCCCCCAAGGCTGGACAGCGCAGGCCAACCCAACCCTTCCTGATGCCACTCCCTGTTTCAGGAGGAGTCTCTTTGTTGTTCTAAATTGGGGAGGGGCAGGGCAGGGTCTTGGAATCTCTGAAGAACTCTACAAGTGGCAGTTTGCATGATCTTTAAAACTAGATAATGAAGTAAATAAGGTCCACATTAATAGTTCCATTTCACAGATGGGAAAAGTGAGCCCCAAGAGGCAAAGCAACTTGTTCCAGACCACAAAGCTGATTGGCACGGGGCCCAGAGCACAGCCTTGGTCTCGTGACTGCCTTGCCCCGTCCACCCTCTCTCCCGAACATTCCAGGCGCGACCACCATCTGGGGGCCGAGAAGAAGCCCCAGGGTGCAAAGCATCTGGAAACAGACTCCACGGTGAGAGACCTTGAGGAGCCCAGCTGCTCTGGAGCAGAGCAGGCTGGAGGCGCATCTCTCACGGGCAATGCTTGGCAGGAAAACAAGTGTGTTCCCTTGGAAAAGGGGGCCCTGGGGACATGAGTTCACACTGGGCTTTTCCAGAAGCCGGGAGACCCGCCAGGCCTCCGGGGTGCCTTCTCCCGGAGAAAGTTTGCATGAGAGGCTCTGGGGTCAAAGGCCCCAGGCCACTGTGGAGCCTTTGCTGACCACGTCTTTCCAACCCGCCTCTTCCTGGTTTCCTCATGCTTAAAACGGAGGTGATCATGCCCGTGCGTTCACCGGGACAGTTAAATGGAATGCCGTAGCCACGACCAGCGCAGCTCGCGGCCCACAGCGGATAGTCAGCCTGCAGCACCCAGAGTAACGGCGCTCACTACTCATCAGTGCTGACACCATCGTTGCTTTGGCCTGCAGGCCCACGGGGGAGGCTCAGAGCACGTCGCAGGGGCCGTACTCGGTGACGCCTGCTAGAACCGGAAAGGTACCCTGCCCCTTCCTCGCCTGCCCCCGCCCCCAGCCCTGATATCTGCCTACCACTCAGGTGGCCGCACTGTCTAGTTTGGAAGGGCCCAGGTTTCCTGGGACAGCGCTGGTTCACACCTCACAGCAGGGCCGTTAAGGGCACCCGTGTTCATGCCTCCCCCCCAGTCCCGGTTTCGGATGAAAAGTCCAGGATCCCCTCTCTCCTGTGCCTGTCCCAGCTCAGTGCACTCCCCCTCCTGGGGCCCGGCGCAGTGCAGCCGGGGGCTGACCCTGCATAAATATTCCTCAGACTTCATGGAACCTTCCAGAAAGCCCAGGAGTCCCACCCCTGCGTCACAGCCCCACCAGCCCTCCAGACGCCCTGCCCTTGAGCCATGTGGAGCAGATGGCAGACTCCATACCTTCTGGAATCCCGTCGGCGGCCCCGGAGAACTCTGTGTCTGTTATTTTAGGGAAGGAGAGGAAAAGGGGAAAAAACAGTTAAGTGAGTGAAACTTAAATCCCAATAGAGCCTGTAATGGAATATTCATTTTGTCAGGGGAGCATTTCTTTAAAACTTCTGGTCATCTGGACAGGCTGAACCAGCAGGTGATTCGATTTAATGAGCTTTTTAACGCACTTCAGGCCCAGGTGGGACCCTGTCTGGGAAAGCCTGGGCCAAGGCCGGAGGGCACAGGCGCCAGGCTGGGGCTGGTCTGACACCTAGTGGCCGATTCGGACATTGCGGGGCCAGCACAGGGAGCCGCGGAGCTCGGTGTGCCCCCTGCGCAGGCTGACCCCCAGCCTCAGTTTCCTCATCACTTCTCAGAGAATAAGAACAGTACCTCCTTTATAGGGTTTCTATGAGGACACAGCACTTAATAAAAGCTCTTATTAGCTATTACTGTTTCGTATGAGGGGACACTGGGGCCCAAAGGGGGAAAGCGCTCGCTCCAAGACGCAGCAGGTAGAGGAGGAGGGGACAAGATCCCAGGCTCATCTCCCGCCTCCAGCGGCAGGGTGCACGTTAGTGCCAGCTCTGCCACCGCCTGGTTCTGGGGCCTCGGGTGAGTTTGCCTCCTCAGAGCCCCAGCGCCCCTCTGGGGACCGGGGGCGCAACTGCTCAGGCAGAGGCTGCTGTGAGGACCGGCCGGGGTGGCACCCACAAAGGTTGCAGCTTAGAGGCAGCACAGTGCTCCTCGGATGTTAACTGTGGCAGTCACTGCTGCTGTCACCGGAGCCCCAGCCTCGCAGGGTGGCAGAATGGGGGAGGGGCATCTTGCCAGCTAGCACCTGGGACCCAGCAGTCTCCCTCTTCTCTCTCTGAGGGGCCCCCTCCGTCTGGCCGGTGGAGGCACAGGGCAGAATGGATGCGAGCCCCCCCCAGGTTTCCCGGGTGAGCTGGGGCTCAGCCGTAGTCCCACCCCCTGGGCCTGGGGGCCTGAGAGTCCTTAGCCCTACCAGCAGCTGGCTGCTGTCCTTGAGCTTGGACTTGTACAGCATCCACTGGTAGCGCAGATCCTCCAGCTCCTCCGAGGCCCCCCTCGCCGGCCCAAGGCGAAGCAGGTTCTCGAAGAGATGCTGACCTTCCGGTACCCGAGCCTCCAGTTCCTGTGGGGCAAAGGCAATGTCCTGTGCACCTTCCAGGGGGCCCAGGCAGCCCCACCTGGCAGTAGGGAGGAGCTAATCGAGTTTCACTGCAGAGGAGCTGAAGGCCTCTATTAAGTACGAATCCCATCCGTGCAAACTCAAGCCAAGGCCAGGCCCTTGCTCTCTGCAATGGACAGAAGGGAGCCTGCAGGACAGGGCCGGCTGCCCTGCTGACCTCCACAGCCACGTCCAACTCTGACGATCTAGAACCGGGTCCTCCAGAGGGTTTGACGTACGAGGTACCATTACAAAAGCTTCCGCTGTTGAACACCCTCCTGTTGGCATGGTTAAGCCTGGCAGAGCGATGCTGGAACTGGGATTTTTCTCCTGAAATATAGCTGTGTCCCCCAGGGGGGCACCTTTTATCCTCGGGGTTCCTGAGACATGGTGTGACATGGGGCTTGGAGCAGCCCCCTACCTCCAGAGGCCTGGGTTCACGTTCTGGCTTTGGGTCTTGCTCTGCCCCATCAGACTACCTGTGTGACGAGGGCACGCACTGCTCAGCTTCCCAGAGCCCCCAGAATGTAAGCTCTACAAGGGTGAGAGGGTTCACCCAGGGAACCGCCGTAAGCCACCTCTGAGAGGGCTGGCATTGGCTGGCGGCGGCAGGAGGCAGGGGGCGTGGCTGAGTGGGAGGAAGGAGGAGGGGGGGGGACATCCTGGTCATGGTCAACCAGGAGACTGGACCACGCCTCTCACTGGGGATAAAATATTAGAAACCATAAAAGGCATTACGGACGCAGAGCTATGTAGTAAAAAAAAAAAAAAGAAAAGAAAGAAAAAGAAACCTGAGGTTTGACTACAAAAGAAACAAAATAGCAGGCAGTAGAGTTCACAAGAGAGCGAGGCACATGGGGCTGAAAACAGGGCGAGGGCGAAGCCGGGAGAAGCGGCCCAGGGTGCAGGCCTGCTCTGCCCACGGGACATCGGCGCGTCTGGAAGAAATCGTGGTGAAGCAGAGCCGCTGTTGGCAGCCCCTCAGGGCCCTGGACTCGAAGGTCAAAGTCTGGGCTCAGCGGAGGCGGAGACTGGAAGCCCTTCCCTCCTCGCCGAGACCCCCCAGTCCCCATAATTAAGGTCAAAAGCGGTGAGTAGGAGCGAGGGGGGGCAGGGACCAAACCTATCCAGGAGGTGGGATCAAGGAGGGCTTGGTCCCCAACTCCAGGTGGGAGCGGAAGAGAAAGACTGGCGGCAGACAGGCTGCCCCGCTGAGCTCGGCCCCGCTGAGCTCGCCCCCACGGCCGGGCTTCAGAACCACGGGTGAGATAAACAACTGTTTGAAGCCCCACATTGCTGGGACGGCCTGCCACACACGAGGCCGCGGCTGAGGGACCTAACGGTGGCGGGGGGCGGGGAGCGGGGCTGTTTCCCAGTCGGGGAGCAGGCAGCAGGTTGAATACAGGGACTCAGAAGCGGTTCCTCTGAAACATCCACCCTGGTTTTAAAGTCCCTGCCTGCACGCAAGCCAGGGCCGCTCCCGAGCTCGGTCCACGCTCCTTTCCCGGGAGAGCTCTCCGGCAACAAGCACATGGTTGGGGTCACAGACCTGCAGCTTCGTCTCTCTGGTCCTCGCGTCCTTGGCCGTGGCCGATCTCATTGCGATGGTTCTAACCAGCTTGGCGTTTTCCCCCTGCAGCCACTGCTCGAAGTTCCTCAGGAGCCCGGGGAAGCCTGCAGGGCCGCCTTCCGCGTCCCGGGGCGGGTCTGCCTGAGGGGATGCGTGGGGTGCCCGAAATGTCAGAGGGGGGACCAGCCTCCGAGCCACGTGTCCCCGGGGTCCCGCCTGAGGCAGAGAGTGGGGGTGAGAGAGGCCCGGGGGGCAAGGAATGTCTCTACTCAATGTGGCCGCGGGGTCTAGGGCTCAGGAACGTTCCTCACGGTCACCTCCCTGGCCTCCCAGGGCAGCCCCTTCGTGCCCAACCAGGATGGTTGTACACATGGCCACCCTCCTGCCACCTTGTCCCCCTGCAGCGCTGTCTGGCTCGCACATCCCTTCAGCTGAGCCCTCACTTATGCACTGTGGTGGCCCCTCACACTCATCGATGTGGCCCGAGCGCCTCAGGCTCTGGCTATCCCTGAGTCCACGTGCAGCTCACCCTCCGAGCCCGGGCCCACACGCACGCTGTGGCCCCGGCACCGTGCTCTCTCCCGGGGTCTTTGCACATGCTGTCTCCTCTGCATGGAATGCAGCGCCCTCCTCTCCTGTCCTCGACCCCCGCTCCCACTTCCTTTCTCCCTGGAGGGCTCCCCTGCCTCGAACTGGGTCACAGCCAGTCTGCAGCAGGCCCCCACAGAACACGGCCCCTCTGCCATCGTGGACCACGCTTTCTGTAAACCCTCATTTCGTTGCCTACGGGTCCCACTCCTGTGTCTCTGAAAATGTGCTCCGGGACCCAGCAGCGGGGGGCCCTGGTGGAAAGGCAGACTCACGGGCCCCGCCCCAGACCTACTACATCGGAGTCTGCATTTTAATGTGATCGGGGTGCACGTCCCGACACAGGAGACTCTGGGCTGAGCCCGGGGTCCTCGGCTGGTGGGACGCACCTCTGTCCTATTCGAGGTTGTGTCCAGCCTCGAGCCCCATGCTCAGAACACAGCTACCCTCCCCTCGTGCCTTCGGAGGGAAAATGGGAAAATGAGTGGAGTGATGGGCTATTTTCAAAGAACAAGAAGTGAATTTCTTTTCAATGTGCTTCCCTTGTAAAGGTCCCTTGTAAAGGCAGCCGGGGGAAAGGAGGGACCATACAATGTACTTAGGTTAGCTGTCCTTGCAAAATACAATGTATGGCACAAAAAATACCCATCTTCTGTGATTTCAGTTTGCAATCTGGGCCAGCAGGAAGCTTCTAACCCCCACCCTCTCCTCCCTGCAGGGCTGTGCTTGTGAGGGGTGAGGGCCTGTCTGTCCAAGGGATGCCTGGGACCTTCCCCAGGGGCTGGGGGCTGGGGTCTCTGAGTCCCTCCGTCCTGTGGCACAAGGAATGCTTGAGACACAGCAGGGCAGGCTCAGCCGAGAGAGGACACTGCCACGTCCTGAGCTGAGCCTGTGGCCACAGGTGGGGGTAAGGAGACTCTCACCCCACCCTTGATCCCTGGACTCAGCATCTGGCCCCTCCCGGGAGCCCCACCAGACAGACTCACCTGCCGGTGACGCCTGGAAATGGACATGGAATCCGTGGGGGTGATGAGAAACCCAGACTTTGGGATGTTGTTGGTGAAAACCATTTTCGTCCCTGAGTCCATTTCTGTCCTCTGCAGCTGCCGGGTCCTGATGAGGCTGAGAAGACAGAGTCAGCCCAGTCAACGTGGGGATGGCCGTGACGGGGACTCGCAGAGAAGTAACGGAATTAGGGCATGTGGTGGTGGGAGGCTAATTCCCTTCCCAGGTCTGTGCCAGTCCTTCAGGTCTGTCAGAATGTCCCCAAGGCACATGCATTTCTGGTTTCCTTCTCGAGACCCACACCACAGCCCACAAGGCGCAGGTGCCCATTGATGCAGGTGCGGCCCAAGCCCGAGCGGGCTGGGGGCTCCTCCCAGGCCGGGCCATCTCCCTGCACTCGCTGCCCTGCTACAACGCCAAGCGGGCCCCACCAGCCCGCCACGGAGTCCCACCCCTCCGTCCCAGGCACACGGAGCTCTCCTCGTGGGAAGGGCAATGTCCCGAGCAGGCTCAGGGCCGGGCGGCCGCCTCACCTCAGCAGGCTTTCCTCCTGCAGCTGCAGGGCCTGCCACGACTCTGCCAGCTGCTCCAGCTCCTCCTGGACTGCAGCCGCCCCTTCTGGAGAGGACTTTTCCATCACGAGCCGGCCTTGTGCTTCGATCAGGGGTAGCTGGGCCTCCTTCTCCGGGAACTCCGCCAGCAGCCGCTGAAGGGCACACACACCCCCCCCCCCCCAGTGAGGTCCTGGCAGGTGTGGGGTGGGGTTGGGGGGTGGCCTCTGCCCACCAGGGTAGGAGCTCTGGCCTGCTTTTGGGGATGCAGCACCTCTGCAGGGGAAGCCACCTTACCTCGACTTCGGCCTCACGGGATTGGGCATCCCACGGGCCTGTGTCCCCCAGGTGCGACTCCAGCTTCTGAGCAACCATGGCCACCCACTGCCGCAGCTCCAGCAGCTTGTGGCTGAAGGTGCAGTGCTCCCGCACGCCCCGCTGGCACCGGTCCACGAGGCCCTGTGGCACAGCCCGTGGCCGGGGAGCCCTGAGTGCTGGCAGCACTGAGACTGGGCCCCCCACCCTGCAGGGCCCCCAGACCTGCCCAGGCCCTGGGCTGTGACAGCCCCCAGGGCTCCCATTCAGGGCCCCCATCCCAGCAGGAACAAGAGATGCTGGTCCTCCCTTCCGCACTGTGCAAGGAATTTACCCCGGAAAGACAGGTTCTGGTGTAAAGTGCCTCTCAGCCTGTCTTACTTTCCTGCCCCAGGTCTGAGCAACTGGCTGTCTCATCCACCACTGGTGTGGGTGTGAGTTGGTACAACCACTTTGAAAACAGTACAATAGGTCAATTTCTCCTAAAACCAAGCACGGGCAGCCCTATGACCAAGGCTTTCAGCCTGGGTGCCTACCCAACGATGCATGCACGGCTCCCCCCCGGCAGGCATGCGGCCTTGCCTGCGAGAGCCCCAGGCCAGAAACCACCCCAGCGCCCATCAACAGAAGGATGGATAAATGCACCGAGGCACGGTCACCCAGTGGGACATTGTGCGGCAGCAAGAATGAACAACCTACACAACAGTCTAAGGCAACATCCCGGGTGGAGTCACAACCGTCATGAGAGCTAGAGGCCGTGACAAGAGAGAACTGTCTGGCTCAGCTGGAATAACTCATACGCTCAGGCAAACCCAGCCTCTGCTGTTTCAAGTCCAAGGGCAGGGCCACCTTCAGCTATCAGGAGTGGTGGGCGGTGACTGCAGGGACACGAGGGGCTTGCTGCGGGGGGTGCGCTGGTAGTAGTATTCTGTGCCATGGTTTGGGTGCTGGTAACACAGACGTGTTCAGTTGTGAAAATTTATCAAGCTGCACACTTAGAGGGCCATTTTTCTGATGCTGCAGGACCCACACAGGCCCTGCCTCCCTGCACTTGACAGAGACTGGCTGGCACCACTGAACAGAGGGCAGGCCCACCAGCAGCTGGGACAGCGCGGGTGTCCTCTGAGGAGGGCCTGTGACTGACCCGAGGCTCTGCCTCCCTGCGTGCTCCCTGACACTGTCCCCTCCTGTCTCCTGTGCTCTGGTGTCAGGCCCAATGCCCTCGATGGCCCCAGGTGCTTAGTGAGGGGCATGGAAACCCCCTGGGCTTCGGGGGAAAAGCCTTGTCAGATGGAAAAAGCACTGAGCACCACAATAATAAAGGAGGGGCGGTATACTTCTTTAGAGAGGCATTTAAGCAATAAGGAGGTACGAGGGAATTGGAAATCCCCACTTTGCAGCCCCTAACGATGCTCAGTGAGCGCTGCTTCTCATTATCCTAATGGTCAGCCTGGGTGTCGTGGGCTGTAGGCGTTAAAGCTGAAGTTTGCTGCGTCTCTGGGCTCCGTGGCTGCGGAAGGACAGGAACAGTGGTTCCCAGTCTTCTGCTGCCCCTGCCTCCACCTTAATAAATCAGCTGCTAATCGATTACACTGAATTAAACGAATTCATCTGGGCCTCAGCCCTCCCTCAGGCCGATGGGTCTCTGGGGGCAGAGCTGAGTTTTCTGAAATCTCACAGGGGTTTTGGACGCTGGGCCGACAGTGGGGTGGGGGTGATGCCGGCAGGTACAGTGAGGGTGGGGGCGCCCCCGGCCTGCTCTGGGGGACAGCCCACATCCCGCAGGGTTTTCTCACGCCCACCGACATCCACACAGGAGAGCCCTGTTTAGTGGGGCGGGAGCGTAGACGCTTCCTCCAGTTCACACACAAACACGAAGAGATTTGGGCGGTTTTCACCACAGGCCGACTTCCCGGGAACGCAGCTGTTCTGCAAGCTGGTGGGGGACTGCGCTCGGGGTCGCTCACCTGGTGGAAAACCCCCAGTGCTGGAGGCACTTGAAGGCGCCCCCTAGAGAGGGGGTGTGGGACCCCCTCCCTCTGCCTCCGGTGCAGCCCCCTGGGCGCACTTATGCTTTCAAAGACATTTTTAATAATTATTCAATGCTTCACTTTTATTTCTCTTTTCTACTATAGAAAGGGCATCACATTACATTTTTAAATGGTATGGGTACCTACACTCTCTGTGAACCTCAGGACATAGAGAGGCTGTTCGGAGTATTTGCTGTTAAGCAGGGTGGGCCGGGCCGGTGGGGTGGGGAGCCCTGCCTTAGACGGAGTTCTCGTGAAGGGAGGCAGCCCGAGAGCTGGCTGTGAGCTCTGGACGCCCTGGTTACAGACGCAGACCCAGGACCCCATCTGGATGGATGTTGGGGTGCTGGCTGGAGCCTGCCTGTCAGCTTGTCCTCAGGGGAATTTTGCAGGACCCTCCATTTCCGTTCCCACTGCTCAAAAGGGAGCCCGTCCTCTGGGAACCCCAGAAAGCTCCAGGTGGCCAGCAGAGGGCGCTGCAGACAAGGCTCGCGGCCACCAGGCCCTGCACCTTTGAGCCCCAGCTTAGGCAGCAGCGTGACGGGCCTGCTGCCCGCGGGGCTCCTGTTAGGATCCTGAGCACTCTGTGCTGTTCTTTCCTCAGCTGCCGGCCTGGGGGTGGTATATTTACTTGTTGGCTGCACACTCGTCCACCTACCCCCTCCCCCCCCCCCCAAGCGTAAACCTGGGAGGGCTATCCTGTTCTCACAGCCCAATGCTGCCTGGCATACAGGAGGCACTCAATAACTGCCTGCTGAGTGCATGAGGAAGGGAAACAGGAAGAGAGAGAGAGAAAGCAGAGTGGGCAGGAATGAAGGAAGAAAGCGGGAAGGATCCATCCAGGAGGGTCAGATCCTGGGGCCTAGGGTGGGTCACAGCTCTTACCTCCAGAGACCTCTGCAGGGCCTGGCAGTCGGTGGAAAGCTGGTCCACTTTGTGCTGGTGGCTGGGGTTCCCCTGGATGAAAGGCCTGGCAGCCTCCACCTGCACCCCCAGGTCCAGCCCCTCTTCCTGCAGCCCCTACAGCAGAGGAAGCAATGAGTAGGGCTGCCCTTTCTGCCTCTCGTCATGGGTGCTGACCGGGGCCAGGGACGCTGAGGGTCCTGGGACGGTGGGTCCCCAACCAGCGGCTGCACCACGAAGCTGCCTGATGGGCCCACTCCCGGGAATGGGGAGAGTTTCTCAAACGAGATGAAAATACGCTGAGAGGCCATGAGAGCAAACAGGGGGACGTGCAGCCCGACTCTCACTGGGTGACCGTCTCACGTTAGGGAGAGCCCCACCCCACCTGTAGCCCAAAAGCCCCCTATGCGCCAGCTGCGGTGTCTCCCAAAGCACACACGCAGTGCAGGGTGAGCGGAGCTTGGGCTGGGAAACACAGCTGCTGAGAGCCGGCCAGCTCCTCATCCAGCCAATACCCATCAGCGCACTGCTGGTGTCCCGCCCACCAGAGCACTACAACGTGGATTGTTAAGGCCCCAGGGGGTTTATTTTACTGAAGGCCCCTGGGCTCGTTAGGACACGTAGCAAAGCAACTTTAAAAACAAGAGTGATGTTAGACTTTGAGCCACGGACAGCCTGTCAGTTTTTCAAGCTTGAGAGTCAGCATCTTGGAGGTGCCCAGGGCCCCGCTGAGGCCAGGAACCATCGGGTAGGTCAGCAGAGATGAAAGATCAGATCTCAGTGCAGGCCCAGGTGTCTGGCTGGGACCGGCTGCCACTTTGCCAGTTATTGCTAAGGGCGGGGGTGGGGGGGATGCTGCTTCCAGGTGCAGCTGGGCGCCTGAGCAGAGGGGACTCGGGCCCCACAGGCCCCTTACCTGCAACCTCGAAAGCTGGGCCTGTTTCGCAGGAAGGTTCCGCTGAAGCCCATTCTCGGCTCGGACCCTGACTTGCAGGCCTGAGAGCTTCTCCTGCAGCGGCTCGAAAGCAGCCCTGAAGTCTGTGTGCTGCGCCAGCAAGCTCTGGAGAGACACAGAATGGGCAGCACCCAAATTAAGAGCTTTCCTCACAGCCCAGCTGCTTTCTCCGGCATTCTGCCCTCTCGCTCATGCTCACTCAGGCATCACCGCCTCCAAGAAGCCTTCCCAGAGCTCTTGAGGGGGTTGAACACCGCTCCTCAGAGTCACCAGAGTGTCCTCACGTACAGCTGTTCTGCTCGCTAGAACAGGGGCGGGCAGATTACATCCGTACCATCCACCCCTTTTGTTAAACAAGCGTCATTGGAACACAGCCACGCCCACTGACGTGCAGCTGCTCTCACGCTGCTGTGGCAGAGGGCAGACGCCGCAGCAGGAGGCATCTGCCCGCAAACCCCAGGATGCTCGCTGCTGGGGTCAGCGAGGTCATGGCCGGGAGCTCTCAGCAGGTGCCCGGCCCCTCATCAGTGCCCCACAGCCCGCAGCTATCGCCACCATCATCTTCACCATCATCTTCACCATCATCGCCATCACCGTCACCGCCATCATCAGTCACTCAGCAAACACTTGTAACATGAAGAACCAGCTGTCTGCAGCATGCCATGTTTTATCTCCGATTTTGTGCAGTCACATTCAGAAACATGTTGCTGACGATCATAGTTCCCAGTTAACTGCTGGTTCAAAGCTTAAATTTTTTCTCCGCATTTTCTTATTGGACACTCCCTAGCTCTCTGGGAAAGACAGTTCAGTGACTAGAGAGCAGAGAGGGGACTTGGCAGGGGGCAGGGACAGACAGATGGCCAGGAGCCCCGTTAGAAGGATTGCACGGTAATCCTGCCCAGTTTAGAGATGAGCAACCGGAGATTGTGGGGCCAAAGGACATGCCCAGGGCCACACGGAGGCACGTGGTGGAGCTGAGATCAGAAGGGAGGGCTGCCCGGCCCCAGCGCCAGTGCCGGGCGGGCGGGCAGCAGCGGGGCTCACCTGCAGTTTGCTTTTCCTCTGCAGAAGGCTGTTGTGTAGCAGGTCTCTGTCCCTCACAGAACCTGCCACCTGCTCCAGGAGGGCCGCTGCCCTGTCCTCACCGCAGATGCTGCCCAGCAGGTCCTTCTTCAGCTGCAGCATGGTCAGCTGCTGCTTCAGGCGGGAGCTCTCCATCAGGGCTGCCTGTGGGGGGAGACAGGTTGCCTTTAGCCACAGAGCAGGATGGTGCAGGACGGAGCTGAGAGCCCGTGCCAGGAGCGCACCTGTTCCGTCACAACTGCACAGTGGCTACAACTTTGTGCAGGGTCCCGAGGCAGCAGCAAACCTGAGGAACAGGCCAGCAGGAGTGCAGGGTGGAGGCCCTGAATTTCGGGGTCACCTTGATTCCTCTCTTGCCCCCCACATCCACCTTACTGTCAAAGCCTGAGCAGGAATTCTACCACCTACATGTCTGGGAAATCATCTCCTGTCCATCCCCACTGCCGCTGACGGTGGGCACCTTCAGCCTCGCTCACCGGAGTCACAGCAGCTCCCAGCCACCTGCTGGCCTCTGCCACCCCCAGTACCAACTGCACCCACTGCAGCTGAACCAACCGAACCAGACCATCTGGCCCTCTACTCAGTGATCCGCTTCACCAACAGCTGTGGGCTACCTCCCAGGTGGTGCTTGGGACATTCTGAAGGGGCAAAGGGCCTGTGGGAGCATGATTAGGAGTAATTCAGGAAGGCTCCCCAGAGGAGGTGGCGCCTGAATGGAGTCATGATACATAGGAGCTCGCCAGGTGGAAAGGGGATCTAAAGGGAACTCAGAGGCCTCCTTGTAATGGGCAGCTGCTCCTGTGTAGCCTGAACTCTGCACAGCCCAGGCCCTGCCTCCTCCAGGAAGCCTGCCCTGACCACATGCCCAACCTACATTCACTTTCTGCCCCAAAGCCTTGTGCCAAGCCTCAGGCCCCTGCTGATTAACCAGTTGTTTGGGTAAGGCCCAGGGCCCTGGAGGCCAGGGGTTTTGTTGTCAGCTGGCCAGAGTCCAACCATTTTTACCCGATGACAACACTGAGATGCTGAGCTAGACACGGGGCTGGGACTGGAAGAACAAAGACCCCAAACCAGGGAGGTAACTGCAGTCGAGGCAGGAAGGGAGTGTTTTCCTAAGCAAAGTTTCAACCAAGTGCTGTGGGCATTCAAGGCAGAAGTGGGTTTCCTGGTCGTGGAAATCCAAGGCGGCTCCTCAGAGGAAGCAGTATCGACAAGGGCCAAGGGGGTCCCTGGAGGAAGGGCAGCATGAACATGGCTGGCACGGCTGGACTGGCGTATCCTGCAAATGAGGGCATGTGCTTTGTGATTGGCCACACAGAGGTCAAGCCTATTTAGGTAGAGGGTCACCTGCACCCCCTTTTCACCAAACCCAGACATGATATCGTGGGTTAAGAATTCAGGCCAGGCCGTTGTCATCTTGATGAGTTGGATTATGTGCTAGCTGGGAGGCCATGGGCAGCTCTGAGCCTCAGTTTCCTCATCGGTAACATAGGGGTGGCCACACCCCCGCTCATGGGGGTGTCATGAAGCTTAAATGAGACGATGCCCACAAAACATGTAACAGAGCAAGACCCACAGTGGGCGCACCACACACAGCAGCTCTTCCCAGCTGGTACTCTTCAACCCGCTGCTACGGGTCGAACTGTGTCCTCCCCCGAGAAGGAATGGCAAGGTCTTAACCCTCCCGCACTAGCTCAGAACGTGACCTTCTTTGGAGATAGGGTCCCTACAGAGGTAGCCAAGGTCAAGTGAGGTCGCTGGGGTGGGCCCCTGATCCAGGCTGACGGGTGCCCGAATGAAAAGGGGAAGTCGGGACCCAGACACAGTGCACAGGGGGAAGATGGAGCGACGGCACACGGGGGGAAGACGTCCACGCGTGGACAGAGGCAGAGACGGGGCCTACACGCCCAGGGACGCCAGCGACCACGGCAAACACCGATGACCTGGAGGAGGCGAGGCAGCACGTGCCCTGAGAGCTCTCGGAGGGAGCGAGGCCCTCCTGACGCCTCGACCTTGGACTTCCGATCCCAGAACTGTGAGAGGGTACATTTCCGTTGCTTTCACCCGCCCAGCTTTGGGTATGTTGTCAGAGTTGCCCTGGGAGACTGATATACCGGCCATGCCCAACTTTGGGGGCTCAGAATTTCAGTTCTGGAGGAATTTTGCAGATCTACGGGCTACTCTGAGGCTAGATGTAGGAGCTGAGTCAAGAAAAGATGGGGCGGGCAGCTCGAGCCCCGGCCAGTGGCATCCAGGCCACCTGGCCAGGCTGGGGCAGTGACACAGGACTGGCTCTCTACCAGCAAACCGAGGTCCTGGCCTGACGTGTTCCAGCCACTGCTCCGAGAAAGCCCTGCCCGGGGGTCCTGGCCACCCTCCGGAAGGACAGTCCTCTCGCTCCCACCTCAAGGAGGTCCCGGTGTCCCTTCTGCCCCGTGGGAAGGACAGGACAGAAACGCACTTGTCATGGAGTCCGACAGGCCTGGGTCAGGGCCGCAATGACTGGGTGACCTTGAGCAAGTGGCTTCCCTTCTGTAAGACCTGGTTTCCTCAACAGTCAAACACTTCTAACAAAACTGTTCTGCTTAACTGGCCACGCTGTTTCCAGGAAGCGGCGTGCTATCAGGGACAAGAACGTCAGATAGAAGTCCAGAGCCCACATCCTGGCCCTAGGTCTGCCTCTCTTGAGAGGCCTGACCTTGAACAAGTGCCCTAACTTCTTCCTGGCCCGAATCCTTCAGCAAAATGAGGAGAAAAATGGTAGAAACGGGGACAAAAATCTGTGTAGATATTCAACATATATTAATTACGACAACAAAAAATTAGAAGCAACCTAAATATCTGTGATACACTCCCTAAATTATGGCATACTCACAAATGGAATCTTAAGCAGCCAATGAACATGATGACCTTTTTGGAACAACTGTAAATGATGCTGAGAAAAAGCTCATACGTGTAGAGCCCACATATCGTGGATATAACTACATAACACGACCTCAAATACACAGAAACTGTAATTAGTTCATTAAAGCTTCAGTCCATTGATGACCCTATCTCATGGAAATGGCTAGATGGATTTTCATCAGCTGTAAAGGGTGTATTTGGGATTGTCTGGCCTAAAATCGAGGTTTGTGGCACATGTGAAATTCTCTTTGGGGATCTCTGAGGAGTACCTCAAAAAGATGGACCATCATCCATCTTTGGAGCACAAGGGGCAGGGGCCCCCAGGACCCCCAGAAGGAAAGGCCATGATCTGCAGCATGGGCAACGTGGAGAGAGAAAACGCTTGCCCCAACCTGAGCGCCAGGTAGAAAACCACGAGGGGGACCCCAGTCTGCAGCTGAGGAGGGTGCTCCAGGCCCAGGAGGGCCCTCCAGGCCGAGGAGGGGCCAACACCAGCCTCCACCAGGTCGGACAGAAATAGTGATGGAGACAGTGCCTGGCGGGTCACCAGTGTCCTGGGGCTCGTGGGAATACCCGTGAGGGCTCTTTGTTTCCGTCGCAAATCTTTACATTCTTCACGGAGACATGGCTTGTATCATCAGAACGGAGATGAATACAAAGCGCGGCTGACGCGCCCGATGCTCCCGGGTCTGCTTCCACCTTGCGTGTCTAGGAATCTGGCCCTGAACGCCGTTGCGGACTTCAGAGCTCCATGGCAGCCCAAGACAGTGTTTACAGGCGAATCGGAGCTACCACGGTGACGGGCGTTTGTGGCAGACGCAGTCCGCGGCTCTCCCAACCGCCCTTCCTACGGCTTCCTCACCGGACAACCAGGATTTTGTCGGGGTAGCAAATTGCAGGTTTTCAGGTTCTGAGATTATGACTATAATGGACACCCATGATGGTAATCCCATCATCCTCAGCCAGTGATTGGGCCCAGGGTGGTCATGTGACCTAGGGTGGCCAATGAGGTGAAAGTGGAGTCTGCTGGCAATTCTGGGAAGGAGGATTTGCCTCCCTGCTGGAAGTGGCAGATGGAGAGTCCTTTAGCTCCCATGCCGTTCCTTCCTGAGCAGATGTTGCTGTTCATGCGTGGAGGTGTGTCGGCAGTGGTGGCTGCCATCACAGGGCGTGAAAGGAGGCGTGGCTTAGAGCTAGAGAAGCCCGGGTCCTGAATGATGCTGTCGAGCTCTCAAGCCAGCCAGCCCTGGACTGCCTGAAGATCACTGAGTTTTAAGCTACCATTGGTCAGGTCTCCTGTCACTTGTCACATGCATCCTACCACGTAAAGGACATGGCCTGACACGCTCTCTCGTTGCTCAGGTTCTCACCAGAGGGCTGCCTGCACTGGGGTCTGAAAGGGAGAGGACGAGGCAGGCTCAGTGCAGAGTCCTGAGGCCACACCGGGCGCTGGGCTTTGCCTTCTGAGGTTGATCTCTTCTCCGATAATGAGTGTCGGTGTTTCCTGGGCGCACAGGACTCCTGTGCCAGGCGCGTTTGCCATGAGCTTTACCAGATTAAGTAAAGGACCCAGGAGCACGCCTTTCCCTAGGAGAACACCTGCGCTGCCACGCTCCATGGTGGCCTCCCCCAGCCTCACCGGTCAGCCCTCCAGCAGGGCCACACTTACCTCGATCTGTGGCAGGAAGGTGTGAATGGAAGGCAGGTCTGGCAGGCTGGCGGTGATGTCCAGGAGCCTCTGGGCCAGGTCCCTCCACAGCTGCAGATCCTGCAGAGGCCGCTGGACACGCTGCCACAGCTCCACCCCTGTGGCATTGCGCAGCCTGGTGCTCTTCGCCTTCATGCTGCACAGCCATGGGGGGAGGACCAGAGAGAGTGGGGTCAGTCCAGGAGTGCGGCTGCGCCCAGACCCCCAGGAACCTGGCATGTGCTGCTCCCAGGGTGGCCCCTGTGCTATCGCGCAGGCTGTGAGCCATGTGCCCTCTGGACAGAAGTGCACCAGAAAGAAGCCAGTCCCCAAACAGACCTGCAGCCCAGCTTCATGACCAGACAATGTCAAGCTCTTAAGAGCAACTACAGCGCCCCCAGACAGGTACTGCTTGCCCCTAGGGACCCCGCAGGAGCAAGCCAAATCCTTGCTTGAGTGAGAGACCATCACACCAGGCCCCGATAATTCGGGCATGGCCTGCTTTGTGCACAGAAGATGCACATACCCCGCCCACCCCAGGCCGGCATCCCCTGGCCAGTCCAGGCCACTGCTCTGAATGTCCAGAGGTGGGAACCGAACACACCGTGGGGTCCGAGACACACAGCAAGGGGGGGAACTCTGGAGTTCATTCCGGAGGAAGCCCAGGATCAGGCAGGGGTCCTGCGGATGCAGGGATGACTGCTGCATTCTAAGCAACTCTGAGGCTGCGTACGGAACGGAGCCGCAGTCCCAAATCAACCCTGTGCTGTGCCGCACCAAGGGTGGCTGTTTGGTCTGCTCGTCTGGGCTGAGCAGGGAAGGTGGAGACCTACTGTGCCTGAGCCCATGGGCCGAGGTGGCGCAAGAGGCTGGCGTGGCCATGGGCCCAGAGGCTTCCATCGGCGCCATCAGCAGGGAGGGGTGTGGTGTCTGCCTACTGAAAACCTTCTCCTTGAGTCATTACGTGGTGGACACAGCCCCAGCGCTGAGCTGCTTAAAGAGACTCAGCGGAAATGGGTGAATGAGCCACTTAGCATGGAAAAGAGCAAACTCAACGCCTCTTTTGGGGAACGAAACATAAACTACTGCCCAAAGGGACAGTGACCAAACTGAGTAAGACCTGTGACAGCCAACCACTGAGAGGTGCAAGAATTACGGAAGTTACCAGGTTGTAAGAGAAAGCAAGCCCACTGCCCAGAGACGGCATCGGATGGGGAAAGGAGGCCCTGAGTCCCGGCCCCGAGTCCCGCCCCTCAGCCCCCCACCCCTCCCCTGTACCTCTGGAACTCCTGGATGGCAGCGACAACACTGTCCGGGATTGGCTGTGGGTCGTGGGGGAAGATCATGAGCTCCTTCAGTTGGGCCTGCAGCCGGTCCACCCGGGGCTCCTCCGCAGCCAGCGCTGCCCGAGTCGCCTGCAGCACAGATGAGCCCCGAGGGGGGAGGTGAGATCCTGGGACAGGACAGGGCGTGTGTCCAGGACGATGAGCATGGCGGGCGGCAGCAGGTTGGCCAGGGAGAAACCAGGCAGGGACTTGGCCCCGCTCCCCCACCTCCCGATCCGTGACTCTCTCTCACCAGGCTGGTTTTTCTCTTGACAGCACCCGCCTCAGTGTTGTCACGAATACTAGCCCCTAATAACACAAACAACTCATGCCTAGGATCAGTGACAGCACGCTGAGTGTGCTGGGTGTCTCATTCATTTAAGCCTCCCAAGGGTGCTGGAAAGTGGGTGGGTGTGTCCCCATTTCATAGGCAAGGAAGCGCCGTCCACGTGCTTTCCAACATCACAGGGCCAGTAAAAGGTGGGCACTGGCGCCAGGCCCCCTGGCGCCTTGGCGGCCCCCTCCGCACCAAAGGGCGCAGTGGCCGAAAGGGCTGTTGGCAGGCCGAGAGGACATTTCCACGGAGCACCGCACCACCCTGCCCCGGGACCTGCCCTGGCCAAGCTGCGGAGCTCTCAGAGGCTCGTCTCCCCATCTGTAAAAGGGGGGCCATGGCCATGCACCTGCACAAGGTCCTGCAGCACCCCGTGTGGCTCTGAGGGTGAGCCTGCCCCACACGGATGCTCTCTTCGCAGGTTGCTCTTTCAGTCAAGGCCCAGACACACCTGCCTCCCTCGAGTTTCTCAAGAGGGCAAGCAGTCCGCACTCCTTTCTCGGTGCCAGGTGGGCTCAGTGCATTCGGCCACCCCTGCTCCGCTGGGCCAGGGTGGTCCCGGCCCACTGCAGATCGCGCGGCCGTGCGGCCAAATACCTGGCCTGGTTCCCAGGCACCCAGACCGCTGGGCTGGGCTGAGCAGGTGAGGTGTGGCTGATCCGGGCTGCAGGACATGTCGCAGGAAGTGCAAACAGTAACTACGAGAGTGCTGTTTAAGAACAAGAGTCTCTAGTAATCGATTCTGAAATTCCCTTTTGCTGATTTCCGGTGAGTCAGGACTTGATCAGAGTTGAGGTGACACCAGCATCAGGTGTGGCAGGGAGCCTCTGGTGGGCTGTGGTCAGCCTCCCGTTTCAGGGACAGCTTCCAGAAACAGCACATGGCTGAGTGACAGGGGGTGGTCGCAGGGTGTCCAGGCCACCCCCACTGCGGCCAAGCTTGTACCCTTTGACCTCCCCTCTCTGGAACTCACAGTAAAAGCAGTACTTTGAGTGTTGACTTTTTGGCAGGTGCTAGGCTAAGCACTTTTTGTTTTTACATGTTCATAAAGAATTGGTGGTGGTGGGGTTCCTATTATTAAATCCTCTTCTGACATTTAATTGAGGGTAAGAGCCATTCTCCCAAAGTTGTCCTGTTGGCGAAGTGAGGACCCAGGACCTGATGGGCCAGCAATCCCACCCCAAAGCCCCCGCCCCTAACCACCGCCCGCACCTCCACCTCCTGCCGAGGCAGACAGCGCTGTGGGAGGGGACAAGTCCTGTGCACAAAGCTGATCGCGGTGGGATCTGGCCCGCAAGATGGGCCTGAGCGGGCCCCAAGGAGCACGTGAGCCTTGCTCCAACACACACACAAAAATAGTTCTGCTCGTGGGCAGACACTAGAAGGGAGGGGGAAGAGAGAGGCGCAACACACAGTGGAAGTGTGTCTGGGTGGCTTTTCTTTCAGACTCTTTCTCTGACGGAACTGCCACTGAGTGGACTCATTGAGTTAACAAACAGTGACAGGAGTGGGGAGGGTGTTTATTTTTTAAATCTCTCCGTCCACAAGTCGAACCTCCTGTGAGTGGGCATATGGGATGGGGGAGGGGGGTGCCCTGACTGGACACCGCGTGTCATTGGAACCCGCCCCGCTCCCCAGAATGGGCATGTCTGTCGGCCTTCCCAGGCTCCCCCCTGTGTTTGCCGATCACCATCTCTATACTAAGAGCCGTGCTCTGGGCTTGAACACCCTCTGCTCTGTGCTCAGGGAGTCGTCCACCTCCCGCCCCCTCACCGGGCACGGAAGTGGCAACCTGGAGACAATCCACCTCTGGCCTTATTGACCCACTGATTCATCATGTGACCCTAGGAATGTTGGGAGAGGGGAATCTCTCCAGGCCTCAGTTTCCTCATCTAGAAAATGGGTACAAACACTCAACTTTGGGAAAACCAGAGTGCATATGCTGAAGGCTCACTGTGATTCCCACCACGCAGAAGCTCCCAGGGGTGACAGCTCAACAAGGCACACACACCACCTGCACGGCCGTGGCTTGGCCCAACGTCACTTACTGAGTAGCGTCTCCAGTGGGCCACCAGCTCGTCCTCGGTCCCCGCCTTGGCCGTGGGCTCCAGGCCATCCTCAGCCAGCCTCTGAAGGCCCTTCCTGAACTCCCCCAGTTCCGCCTCCAGCTGCTTCCTCCGCTGCTCAAAGGCCCCCTTGGACCTGAGCAGGCCCTGCAGCTGCTCCTCCTCCTCCTCCCGGAGGGCTCGGAGCTTCTCCAGAACTTCCCGCATCTTCTCCAGTTCTTTGGTGATCTTCTCTGCACCCAGAGGAGAGGTATTTTGGATGACCCCCACAGCCTGCTCCTCCAGCCTCTTCAAAGACTCCTCACCCCTGGGAAGATCTCTGGCGATGCCCTAAAGGGGAGAGTGGATGGAATAAACCCGGAGGGGAAGGTCAGGCTGAATGTGGATTCCTAGACTCCTGGCCTCGGGCGAGAGGCCGCTTTCCAAGGGGTGGACTGTCCGCCTTCACAGCCCTGACTCACAACAGGAGGATGTAATTCCCTCCCACATCTCGTACCAGTCATCTTACGTCAAGGAGAAAGTCTGTTGGGTGCTTCTCTAAATGTTGTTGACACTCCCTGACATTTGTTCATCTGCCCTTTTAGCAAAGACCGCCGAGGCGGCCACAGGCAGAGTCTTCAGCTGCAACAGGATGGAGCCAAGTGGAACCGAATGACCCCACTGGATTTCATGATATTAATTTGTACGGTTACCCGCTAATTACGAATGAGTACTGATTAGCCATTCATGACAATGATATCAGGTTTCTGATTTAAATAAAGGGCCATCAGCTTTTGATTAAAAAAAAAAAACAAAAACCTGTTATGTAAACACCATTAAATCTATTTTATCTGAAAATGCCTTGAAAATATTTTTTAACTTTTTAATTGAAGTGTAGTTTACATGGCATAAAGTACACAGACCTCAGGTGTGACCATGCAGAGAGTTTCGAGAAAAATGCATGCTTGTGTCGTCTCCACTGTTATTGAAACATTCGGCATTTCTAACACTATGGGAGATTCTAGAGTTTACTGGAAGTCATAGAATATGTGACCTTTTGAAACTGGCTTCTTTCGCTCAGCATGATATTTTCTTAGACTCTTCCATGCTGCGGCGGGTATCAGTATTTCCTTCCCTTACTGTGAGTTACATCCCTTCCTCTACACATACTAATACGTTTGTCCCAACAGGTAACATTCTATCAGATTGTTTACCCAGCACTCTGCCCACAAGAACCTGGATTGTTTTCGGTGTGGGGCCACGATGAGCAAGGTTACCGTGAACACTCTTATATAAGTCATTGTTCATTGCTGTTTTTGTAAAGCGAGTTCATTTAAATACAAATATTAAATAAAGGGTTCAGGTGCTGTATAATGTTGCAAATATTATAAAGTGGTTCTTGATTATTGAAGATAATCTACCCAGGTACTTTACAGAGGGAATCAGAAGTTGACTCAAGGTTGCGGCATGTCGGGAAGGCGAGAGGGGACACAGCGCCTGCCCCTGGCAGGCCTGCCGCCTCTACCAGGCTTTCTTACCCTCAGCCCTGCTGACATTTGGGGCTGCACAATTCTCTGTCATGAGAGTCATGCTGTGCACTGTAGGATTCTTAGCAGCATCTCTGGTCCCTGTGCACTGGATGTGGGTAGCTCCCCCCAACTGTGACAGCCAGAAATGTCTCCAGACACTGCCAGATGTCCCCTGTTTGAGACCCACCAGTCTAGACCATGCTGCCAAGGCCTTGGGTTTCCCAGTGCCCTGCTGGCCCAGAGATCTCCACAAGGCAGCAGAGGCCCCCGAACATTCTTCCCTAGAACCCACGCTTTTCCTCCCGTGGGGTCTGTATCTCCTTTGGCCCCCAGCACCCCCTGTTAATAAACTCTAACATAGAACTCGCCCCCCGTGCGGCTCCCTTGGCGGCCCCTGGGTGAGACACAGCCGGGTTACCTGCAGCTCAGAGAGACGGAGCTTGTCGGTCAGCTTGCAGTTCCGCCCCACGCAGCCCTGCACCTTCTCCACCACCGCCTGCAGCCACCGCTGGAACTCGTCCACACTGGCCTGGTAACGCTCGTGCTCCCGGGTCATCTGTTCCAGCAGGCCCACTCTGTCCTGCGGGAGGGAGGGGAGTCACAGCTGTGGGGGGCTCCAGCCTGGCTGCCCTGGCCTTCGAGGCCTGCGTGTGTGCATGTGTACGTGTGTGTGCACGTGTGCGTGCAGATGTGTGTGCATGTGTGCAGGGTGATGGGGCACAGCCAACCCGCAGCCCCTTTGCTGGAAGTAGAGACCCCTCTTCTCTAGCTTATTAGCAATAAGCCAAGAGACTCTCAGCTTCGGAGACCAAAGCACATCAGCGCCAGGCCCGTCACCTGTACAGCTGGCTTTCTGTCCTACTGTGCGCTGGGAACAGCACTGGAGACAGGGGGCTGGTCACCGCAACTCCTGCCACCTAACACTGTCGTCTGAGCTCTCCCCACGGGACCAGCGCTGCCCCGGGAACTCTGTGGGCATCGCCATCTCCCTGGGCTCTCCCAGCGGCCCCTCATAGGCGATGCTATTGGTCCAGTCTCACAGACAGGGACAGGGAGGCCCAGAGGTGGAACGACCCGACCTTCGACAGGTCATCGGCTGCTGGGAAAGCACCGAGACTCAAATGTGGCAGCAAGGCTGGGTCACAGGGGGACCACCCCTTTACAGCGGTGTCTGCAGGGCATGCAAATAAACGGCAGGCTGCCCCTTCCTCATGCGGGAGGCCCAGCCACCCGTGTGGGCTGGAGTCACCTGTTTTCAGACAGCCCCACGGACGTTCTGACCTCATGGGGACAAGACAGGAGTCTGAGGGTGACTGGCTCTGGGAAAAGAAGTGTTCCTGACGCAAGACCTACTGTGTGCCTAGGGATCCAGTTGTTCAAAACATACCACTGATCACAGCGCCCTCTCTTTAAACCCCTCCAGGACTCCTCACCGCCCCCAGACTCAGGTCCAAGTGCCGCAGTCTGGAGGTCAAGGGCAGATGCCGTGACTGGGCATGGGGAGCCGGCAGTCCAGACCCTGGGCTCGGGGCGTACTGCCCATGACTTGAACCATGGCCTGCCTCGGGCATGCAATTGGCACTCTGTGCCCGAGCCCCTCCACCTGTAAGGAGAGGTGGACAACGGTGCCCGCCCCGCTGGGCCACGCTGGGGCTGAGTGGGTTGGAGCTCACATAACCCAGCAACAGCAGCGGACGGCCCGGGGAGCCGTCGTTTACGGTCGCCGGCTGCCCTCGGTGCTCCAGCAGCAGCACCCTCCAGCACCCTCCTTTTCCGACTAAGTGCCGCTGCCCTGGGCCGAACAAAGGGCCTTCCGTCTGCTGTGGCTCCTGCTGGGAGAACCCAGAGCCCCGGCCGGCAGGCTGCACCGTGTTCCTCTCCCGGTCCGCTGAGGGCAGGCTCTGCGGGCGCCTCCTGAACGGCAGGAAGAACACCCACTGGGTGCCTGCCAGTGGGGAGGGGGGAGTGGGGGTTGGAGTGGGCGGGGGATGTTTCCAGGAGAGTCAAGGAAAGGGAAAGAGGGGGTTTCCATTTAACAAGCACTGGCTGTAGGCCTAGAACTGGACCAGCATGCTCTTACTTAATCTTCGCCGCAGTCACAAAGCCCTCCCATCATACAGATGTCCGAGTTGATGCTGTGGGGGTCACAGAACCCTCACAGGGCCTTAGACACAGGATTTGAACGGCTCGTGTGGGACTGCAAGTCAGGGCTCCAGACCGGAGGTTGGCCACCCGCCGCCAGTCTGGCTTCCCCGACCTGTGGTTTCCGTGGCAGCTGCTCTGCCTCCGAGGCACTGCTCCTGCCCCGGGGGACAGACAGGCACGGGCAAACACCCCAGGGCTGGGTGTTTTCTGATACAACCGAAATGTGGACACTCCAACTCGAATTCCACATCCTTGCATGTCATGGAATATCCTGGTAGGTAATTTCCTTGCAATCATTTAAAGACATACACACCACGTTCAGCTCACAGGCCATGCAAAATCGAGAGGTGGGCTGGATGCGGTCCGTGGGCTGCAGTGTGCGGACCTCAGCTGGCAGCCACAGAGCTGGGGGTGGGGGGGGCAGTCCAAGCATATACGAAACGAAGTCCAAAGTCCCTGGCTTCCCAGGGGACTTCTGTGTGATAGCACACAGATTCCAGCACTGCCCTGCTCTCTGCGTGTGCCTGTCCCTCCCTTTGAGAAGCTCCTTGCCAAATCCAGATATACTAATTAATTCATTCAAATCTTCACTACAACCATGGCAAGTGGGAGAAAATAATCCCACTTTCAAGAGGAGGAAAGTGAGGCACCCGGCCAAGTCCTTCAGTGAAGAGTTGAGAAGCCTCCCACTCGCAGGCGTGAGGCCCAGAGCGCCCACAGCCACTCACGCAGCTGAAAACACCGTGGTTTCAATGGGCCGGCGACCAGCTCCTTCACCTGGCCCTCCCCGCAGGATTGTCTGTGTCCACCCGAGCTTCTCCACCCACGGGCAAGGCTCGTTCACGAACCCGAGAGGGTCGGGAACAACGAGCAGAGAATTAACTCCGGCCCCGGCCGCCCGATGGTTGTAAACGCTGTCGTGAAGCAGCCTGTGCCCTGAACATGCTGGTCGGCGGCTGCATAGGCGTGCGAGCGAGGAGGTGCTGGCAACCCGGGCGCACGCGGAGTAAATAAAGGCTTCGGTGAGAGGGAGCAGGCCCGGACAGGACTGCAGCCGAGCAGGGCAGCCGTCCAGATGAGCTCTGTGCCAGGCAAAGGGACGGCAGAGCACAGCTCAGCCGCCCCTGCCGCCGCCACGGCAGCAGATGACAGGGTGACAAATGGGAGAGCGCTCAACCTTCCCTCCTTAGACCAAACAATGAAACCGTCTGTGGCCGGAGAAGCTGTCAGGGATGTCAAAGCCCAGCCCGCTGACACAGGCGCCGCGGACCCACCCCCTGCGCAGGCTGCACGGCCCACTCTGGTGCACGGCCAGATGCTGGACACTCATGCCTCCCTGAGGGCGGGAAGCCGGGGGGTGGAGGGCACTACCACGCCCCTGGCTCTTCAGAAGATGGAATCGCTGGATTAAAAACGCTCCAGCAAAATAAACAAGCAAGACCTCACTGGCTACCAGCCTGCTGTTTCTTCTTCACTTCCAAGTGCTTTGAGTTGACAGGGAGCTCACCCCCTGGCTGGGCCAGGCATTTTAATGAATAACTTATTTTAGAGGGTGGTCACAAAGGCCACCAGCCCAGAGGTGGCCCCAGCAGTGCTTCCGTGGTCCTGGCCCCGATG
Organism: Anoura caudifer; assembly: GCA_004027475.1. NCBI lineage: Eukaryota > Metazoa > Chordata > Mammalia > Chiroptera > Phyllostomidae > Anoura > Anoura caudifer. Next base: position 34,331 of record PVKU01003252.1, read on the forward strand.
ACACCAGAGGCTTTGCTAATTAGCATACTGGAAGTCAGAAATGGATTTTCAGAGGTGAAATTAATGGCCTGTTCCTCAGTGTGAGCTCACTGAGGTGGGCTCACTGGTGAAAGATGAGGTTAGCACAAACGGCGTCTGCGCAAACTGAACGGTGTCCCCCTGGCAGAGTCCCGGGTTGGAGCCCTGACCCCTGATGGGGTGGTGGTTGGAGAAGGGCCCGTGGGGGCTGTTCAGTGTGCCATGAGGTCCTGAGGGTGGGGTCCCCATGAGAGGATTCGTGCCCTTACAGGAACAGACACCAGAGAGCTTGCCTCCCCTGGTGCTCTCTGCCACAGGAGGACACAATGAGAAAGCAATTGTCTGCACTCCAGGAAGCAGCCCCCACCAGGAACTGAAGGCGCTGGCACCCCAATATCGGGCTTCCAGCCTCCGGACTGTGAGGAGTGCATCCCTGTGGCTGGAGCCACGGCCTGCGATTTCCGTGACAGGCACACAAGCAGACAAAGGAAACACCCCAAGGGCCCTCCCCACCCAGAGAACAGGCCAGGGCCTCTGGGGGTTCTTCCACAGCCCCAGTCCTGTCACAGGGGGGGATTTCAGCTGCCTGCCTGGGGGTGGCTTTCCCACCTGCTTTGAGAGAGCCTTTTAGGCCAGGTGACCCCTCATCACTAGTTCAGAGCAGGGGACCAGGAGGCACCTGGGCCACCGAGAGTCCTCAGGGACTACTGGACAGCAGGGTTGACCACTGCTTAGGATGGAGCCAGGCTGTTTTCTTGCGGCCCAGGGTGGGGGCAGGGTGGCTGGGGTGCGGCCGGGATATTGATCCTATTTTACCGATGAGGACCTGGGGGTTGGGGGCCAACTCTCTTGCCAAGGGCAGTAAAAACGGCTGCCCCTCTCAGCAGCTTCTCAGTCATCTGAGGGGCATGGCACCCTCTGGAACCTCACAGCAAAGTGCCCATTCTCACAGGACAGTGTGAGTCTAACATCAGAGGGCCCTGGCCCCCACCCGCCCACCGGCCACCTCTGACGGAGGCTGTGAAGCACTTAAACTTAGAATGATTCCAGACACACCCCCCCATATCTGGGATGGGCCCACGATGTGAGGAAAAGGAGACCCTCGTATTGCAAAGAGGAAGGGTGGACATATGAAAGAACCAAATAGGGTTTCTAAAATAATAGTCACAGTGATTGAACTTAATAACTTAATGGGCCGTTTAAAAATCAAAACAAGAATGAGGAGAAGGAACAGGGACGAAGGATGGGCACAGGGATGAGGACAGGGAAAGAGAGGGCAGAGGGGAGAGGCTAAAGGGCAGGAGGAGGAAGAAAGAAAAAAGGGGAGAGGAGGGAGGCGAGCCAGCCAAAAGCAAGCCTCAGCCCATCGGTCAGCAGGTCAACCCCATGCGCATCGGGCACCCTCCCATGTATGGATCACTGAGTGACATGGGTGTGTAAATGGCAGATATGGGTTGAGGGGTGGGAGGGTGGGTAGATGGACAACCGACGAGCGGGTGGTTAGAGGGTGAGTGGGGAGAGGAACAGACGGGTGACAGGCAGACATGGGGTGAGTGGGTAGGTGGGTGAAGGGGCAAACAGTGGTATCGACAGTGGAGAGATGGATGGGGGAGGGGGTGGGTGAAGAGGTGGGCAAGCTGATGAGTGGGTGCATGAGTAGCTGGATGGCTGGCAGGTGATTAAGCGGCTGTCTGGACAGATAGGAGACTGGATGGGCTGGCGGGGACGTAGATGAGTGAGTAGAGAGTAAACAGATGTATGGAGGGTGGGCAGCTGGGCCGATGGCTGGGGAGGTGAGTAGGTGAGGTGGTGAATGAGTGGGCAGTGAACGGGAGACTCGGTAGTTTAGCGGGGACACAAACAGGTGAGTGGCTAGGAGGGTGGATGGACGGGTGAATGTCGGTGGGTGGGTTTTGGGTGGGCAGATGGTGGATAGTGAGTAGATGGATGGACAGATGGTTAGTTAGCAAATGGGTGGCTGGATGGCTAGACAAGGTGGGAAAATGGCTGCACGGGGGCATGCCCAGCACCCTCACCCACCTGGGCTTTGGCCTTCACAGCATCGTACTTGGCCTTCATCCTCTTCTGGGCGTCCTCGTCCACGCTGGAGTCCCCGATCCTATTGAACAGCGAGGCCGCCTCCTCCAGCAGCCGGTCCAGGAGCACGGCCTGGCTTTCCACGTTGTGCAGCAGCACCTGGGCATGGCTCAGCTGCCACTGCTTCTCCTTGAGGCCCAGCTGCATCTCCACGGGGGGCTCCAGCACCACCGTCATCTTCTGGAACCAGCGGTAGAACTCGTCTTGGGCCAGAAGGTATTCACTCCAGTGCAGCCATACCCACTCGATGCGGCTGCGGGCACAGAGACCACGGCGCCCTGAGACCACGGCGCCCTGAACAAGCCGCCAGCCTGTCTCCTGGCACTATGGGTCTGTGGGAGGGGACTCGATGATGCCCTCTCTGGGCCTTAGAGTCACCCGGGCAGCTCACTGACACTGCAGATTCTGGGCCCTACCTTGGTCCTGCTGGACAAGACCCCATGTCTGGGAGGCAGGCTTGTGGAACAGAGGCTAAGGGTCAGGGTGGCTCTGACTCCAGACCTGCTCTAGAACCCCCAGCCTCGCAGATGTAGCCCATGGAGCCTTAGCTACCGGCACCCCAAATCCTTGCCCTACACCCCCACTGTTGGTGTGCAGGGGCCCCCGGTCATTCTGCTCCGGTGGTGGGGCTGGGCACAGGCACCCAGACTCTTACCACGGCGTGCCCACTAACAGACACGGAGTGTGTCCGATAACTGCAGAGGGCGCCACTGTCCGTGGGCTTGTCACCACACCGTGGGGACGGCACGCTGAGGGCCTGTGTGTGCATTCGGGGGCTGCCATGAACTCGCTGCACAACCCTGCCTCCTCACTCGCCTCAGTTTCCCCGCCTGTAACGTGGATGTGACCCAATCTGTCCAGCCACATCAAGCCATTTTGGAATTCTACGTGAAACGGCTTAAAAAGCAAAAGCGTGTGCGAAGCCCCCAGCCCACTCACCAGTCCGGGTGGGGGTCGGGGGACCTGGCTGTTCCTGTTTACTGAGGGCCTACTGTGTGCCTTGCTCTTCACATTAGCTATCTCCCCCTTCCATCCTGCTATCAGCCTTCGTGGAACATTTGATTATACCCATTGTCTGGATGAGGCGCCCGAGGCTCAGAGAGGTCAAGTGACTTTCCCGTCTCCATACAGCACGTAGGGGTCCGAGCAAGAGGCCCCCCTCGGTCTAATCCCCATCCTGCCCCACCTGGCCCCCGGTGCAAGCAGAGAATCTGGGCTGCAGCGCTAGGAAGGAATAGGCCTTCCTCCTCCAGGGCTTCTCTCCCATCCCGCTGATGGATGTGCACATGGCAAGTCCACAAAGAATTAATTGTTGGCAAAACAAGATGGGCTCCCACTGTCTATTATCATCATTAAGCTTGATTATAATTAGAGAGAGGCAGGCCGAGCTGGCGGAAATCCCACGAGAATATCCTGTTCCCAGAAATCCCAGCACTGGAGAAGCATGCCCTGGGTGGAGGCCCCAGGCCCCGTGATGGTGGGCCAGCAGGGGCAGGGGCAGCTGCAGACAAAGGCCTGGCAAGGTCCCCAGGAGCCCTACCTGTGACAGTGAGTCATGTAGGTGACCGTCTCCTCCCACTGGGCCTTGATGTCCCTTAGCTGGGCCAGGATCTCGGGCTTCTGGTCCTCGGGGCAGCAGGCCAACAGCGCTTGGGCCGCCTGCAGCACCAGGTCCACCTTCAGGCGCCCCTCCGGCTCCAGTTGGCATATTTTCTGTAGTGGGCACAAAAGCCAGTTTCCAGGGATCAGACAAAGTGCAAATGGGCCCAGCAACAGACAGCGCAGGATGGAAGGAGGCAGGACTTTCAGTCCAGAGGGGCTGGGGTTTGAATGGTGGTCCCTGCGACCGTGGTCCCTGTGACCATGACCTCCTGCCAGTGGCTGTGAGGGTGGGAGCGAGGAGCAACGGATTAGCACTGAAGGGCCACAGCTGTGGGATTATTGGAGGTCCCTCCCTTCCCCATGTGGCCTGTTACGAGCTGTGCGAACTCAGACAAGTTTGGTCATCTCCCTGGACTTGGTTTTATCACCTGAAAAATGGGGATGTTAAGAGCACTTAGCTCTCATATTCTTGTTTCAGAGCTCGACGAGAAAATGCACATGCAGCGGGCACCACAGTGCGGGGCCGTGCGCATCTGCCTCTCGGGTCTGTGCAGGCAGCAGGATTGACCTACGACCCCCGCCCAGGCTCCAGAATTACCTCTGAGCTGGCAGTTTGCAGGAACACCTCGAACCCCCCTCCGCTGTCCCGCCAGTGACCGGGCAGGAACGCTAAGGTGGGCCTGTTCCTTGGGGACATCGGGCTCCAGTGAAGGATGACAGGTCCAGGACGACCCGAGGCCTTGCTGAACCCCCTAGAACTGTGAGGCAGTCTGGGCCACTGCCCGCTGCCCTGGCCTCGGGGTCTGACCTGCATGGACGGACCTCCTCCTTCCCAGCCTCTCTGGGCTCCAGCCCCCTAGGCCCTCATGGGTGTTTCCCTCACAAACATCTTGCACAACTAACCTCATCTTGGCTGTGTGGTCTGGGAGGACCGAGACCAACACACAGGTGTGAGCTATTGTCAACACTGACTGGGATTGTTCCAGTTCTTTGGCAACAGAAGCTTGGTCTCTGTGGTAAAAATGCGACTGGATTCTCATTCCCGGGCCATACCTACCAGCCGTCACGGTGTTCAATGCCCCCCGTGTACAAACCAGGGGGATAACGGCCCCACCCCAAGGGTGCCAGGGAGAAACTCCCTCCCCCTCCTGCGTGTGAGGGTCGGCAGTCACCTTCACAGATGGATGTCCCCAGTGGGCTGGCTGTCTCTGACCCTCCTCTGTGGGTGGGGTGGGGGAGGGGCCCCTGCCGTGTCAAATGCTGCCCCACGGAGTGCTGTGTGACCCCAGGCAGGGCACTCGACCACTCTGGGCCTCCCTTTCTCATCCTGAGATAGGGAAAACAATTGCTGCTCTGTCTGCCTCATGGTGGTATAATATTCATTTTTTTATAAATACTATGAATTAAAACACTGATATAAGTTAACATAGCTTATACATGAGCAATCAGGTAGACCCTCCCCCAGCCTGTGCGAACGGGCAGTGGCCCCAAATCCCTCCTGTCACTCCATGTGAGGACGGTGAACGATGATGATGATGGTGACAACAGACGGTTCGGAGGGATGTCCCCTACTACGTGTCTTACCGAAGAGTGAAGCTGAAGGAGCTCCTCTCTAAGGTGGTGTCTGAGCTGTGAGTGGGTGGGGGAGCCAGGACGGGTAGCGGGAAGGTCCGGAAGATTCCCCAAGACAGGAGAGGGGGCTTTGCTTGGGTTTTGGGGTGGGCAAGGCAGCAGGCTGGGGCAGGGACCCCGGGGGCCCAGCTGCAGCAAGCACCCCTCAGAGACCTGAGTCCCACTCAGCAGCCAGTGGCAATGTGGACGACGAAGGTACCACTGTGACTAGTATGGAGCAAATGTCCAAAGAGACTGAGCAAATGACCGTGGACTGAGGAATGTCACTACCCCCCACCCAGACCATTTCACAACACTCAGGAGCAGGGGTCCCACCATGCGGCTGAGGAGGAATTTCTTGCCTTCCAGTGAGATTTCATTGGATTACAAATTGGAACAAGCAAGGGCCCGATATCGCTGACACCGAGGTGCGGGCACACTGCACGCCCACCGCCTGCACCGGCAGGCAGGAAGGGCACCACGGGCATGCCAGTTTCACAGGTGAGGGTGCCGGGGGCCCACAGAACCCAGGCCCTGCGGAACCACCCTCGGCGGCAGTCCGAGAGCCTCCTTCCCACGTGCGGCCCGGTAGAGGCTCAGGCAGAATCCAGCTCCATAAAGCAGGGGCGCCAACAGCTCCCGAAAAGAAAAGTCCGAGCACTCTCTCTGCCACACCCAGAAGGAGGAGCCAGCCAGGCCTGGAAAGTCCCTGTGAGGGGAGTGGCCCTCCCCCAAGGCCCAATGACCCAATCGTGTGACCTCCTCCAGACTTCTGGACTTTTGAGAGGCATGGGAGACCATGACCCATTGCCCTCTGCCCTCTGCCCTCTGCCCTCTGCCCTCTGCAGGGAACTGAGTGTTTCTTCCCTGCCAAAGAGACAAGAGCTGGCCAGTCCCCAAGGCAGGCAGAACACCTGCCCTGAAACACCACGCCAGCGGCTGTGGCTGGGCTGGCAGAGTCAACTGCTGAGCAGCAGACCCCACCCTCCCTCGCCACTCGGGGCACCAGCCGCTGTGAAGCTCCTTTATAGCCCATCACGCAGGCAGGGACACCATCCAGGGCTGCGTGGCAAGGGACGCCAGCTGGCTGGGAGGGCATCTGAGCGGCAGTGACAATACAGTGCCTTCTGTGAAGGAGCTGGAGGAGGCCACCGTCACGTGGTGGGCGGGTGGAGGGAGGACCTCTGTGCGGGGAGCAGGAGACCAGGAAAGCTGGAGGGATGGGCTAGTCAGCGCTTCCCTCGAGGTAGCCAAGACCAGCGGGGCACGGTGCTGGGCCCTGTGCTGGACACTGGACTCCAGCAGCAGCAGGCACAGCTGGGCGCTTGCAGGCCTTGGTGGGGGCTGCGGACGGGAGCACAGGTGACCGTGGAAGATCCATGAGACCACAGAGGGTGACTGGAGCTCCAAGGAGGGTTGTGGGGAAATCCCAGAAGGCTTCCTGAGTAGGCAGCACCGGCACTGAGCCTAGTGAAGTGCAGACATTCGAGATGGGGACTGAGCAAAAACGGGAAGCACAGCGTGTTTACGGACAGCGCGTCTGGCTTGTGGAAGCCAGGCCCCAGGAAATGCTGGCAGGCCCCTGGCCATAGAGGGGACCGGAATCCAGTCAGGAGGCAGCCTAGCTGCGGCCGGTCCCCAAGTTCGGGGCCAAGGAGGCTGAGAAGCAGAGGACGAAGGTCTGGGGGACTGGGACTTAGGAGAGCAGCTCCCGAGGCTTGGAGCTCGGGGCTCGGAGCAGGCACAGTCGGCGTGCCTGTGTCCTGTACCAGAGCCACCAGAAACAACCCCTAGGTTGGGCTGGCTCTGCCAGCGTGCCGTGTGTGGTGCCAAGCTTGCCAGGAAATTCCTCCCCTCCATCCTTCCTCCCTTTTGAGAGGCAGGCACTCTCACCTTTCCTTGGAGGGAGCAAGCTGAGGCTCCGGAGTCCGGAGACTCCGCCAAGGTGCCAAGGTGCCGCGGCCATAGTGGGGATTTGAGCCAGGCCTGTGGCCCCAAACCGGGCTCTCAACTTCTGTGAGTGCAGTCTCCCCTCACAGGTGGCTTCCACCCCCTGAGGGTCCTGGAGCCTCGGCATACGAGGGGCAAGGGGGTTCTTCCCCCGTTTTACTGACGGAAAATGAGGATATGGGAAGGTGCGGACTTGCTCCGGACCACGCAGCATCGGAGCTGGATGGAAATCCGCACCCCGGTTGCCCGGGACATGTGTCACTGAGCTGATGGAGGGATGACAAGGGAGGCCCCGGTGGACCCCAGGGCGAGGTTCCCGGACTGAGGAGGCGAAGGAGGCCCCAGCCAAGAGGAACGTAATGTTTTCTTATCACAAAATTGTTTTTGAAATGGCAAAGCATGCAGAAAATAAGCGTGCTGAAGCTGAGCCCCATGGGGGAGCACAGCTGCACGGTGCCCCTCTCGGAGGCTCCAGGTCAAGTTCCCGGCTCACGTGACAGCAGTGCTCCCTCCGGCTTCCAGGGCCCACTCACCCTGGCCACGTGCGTGGCTCTTCCTAAGGACCATCCCCGCCTTTGCCCAAGCCAGACCCACCAACCAGGGTGACGACCCACCCGCACAGGGTGTCAGTTCCAAAGGGATGCGCACCCAAAGACAGCATTTCGGACAGAGTGCTGGACCCAAAGGAAAGGGCGTTCAGGTAGAGGCAACAGCACAGAGGCTCAGCGACAGAAAATCCAGGAGGTTTTCTGCCAACAGAGGATGTACGTGCTTGCAAGGTGGGATTTTAGGGGTGGGGGCGGGGAGTGAGGCTGGGGACAGGGCTGTGCCAACAGTCAATGACTTCAGGTGCCAGGTAAGATTTGGTACTTCTTTGGTGGGCCGTGGGGAGCCACGGAAGGTTTTAGAGGGGGAGAATAACATCATGAGATCCACTCCACAGTGTTCCTCGTATGTACTGGCGTGGCCGCCTGGAGTATGTGCACACCTGTCTCCAGGTATGCTGTGAACCCGAGAGCAGGACGCGCCTCAGCCGCCTCCAGCCCAGGTCCTCGCATGGGGACGGCCGGTGACGCTCTGAACTCAGCCCTGGGATCAAGTCTTCCCCAGACCAATCCCTTGAATCTTGGGCCGTCACTGTGTCGAGGAGTCCATTTCGCTATTGAAAAGTGGGGACAACAAAACCACACTCACATGTGTTTGTGAAATGAAACATGAAAGCCGATAGCGGTGTTCGGTGAGTGCCAGCTCCCCTGTCCCCGGGTGGAACAGACGCTTGGTAAACGCCGACTGGAGACAGCAACGATGACAGTCCAGCCCCGGAAGGGGCTGGGCTGCCGGCCCCTCTGCACCTCCAGGCGTGCCCCGCCCCCCCCCACCCTGTGCCTGGTCTCCCGAACTTCCGGTCCCCTGCCCTGTTAGAGGACAGGCTCCTGCTCCCTGGCTCGGTGTTTCAGGCTGTCGCTCTCTGACCCCTGCCCACCCGTCTGGCCTGGTCCCCTGCTTCTGCCTGACAGCCAGTGTGGCCGTAACAGCAGCCTTGGCAGGGCCCCCAGCATGTGCCCCAAGCTGTTCCCACCTCCAGGTGCCTTCCTTACACTGCTCCCTCTGCGGGGACCCACCCCTCCCCCCCACATCCCCTAACCTAACTCCTCCCCATTTACGCCTCCGCAGCAAAGTCCAGGGGACCTGACCTCCTCCAGACTCCCGCCTGCCCTGGATTCTTTGCTCACTTCATCATCCCATTGGGAAGCCTCTGATTGGGTCACTCAAGAGGAGTCACCTCATCCTTTCTGCTACGACAGTCGGTTGGCCAGGCTCTAACCAGCACACCCAGCACACCAGGCATTGTTCATGGACAGACCCCCACGGAGTGTGTGGTCAGCTTGTGCAGGAGAAGGCAAGCCTCCCCATAAAAGCAACCATTGCTAGGTGATAAATTATAATCGTGGAATTTCCCAATAGACGTGCAAGCCAACAGCTTTGCTCACAGATGGGAAACTGAGGCCCAGAGATGGACAGGTTCTTGGCTGAGGTCATACAGCCCTAGCATCAGCATGGAGACTATCACCCAGCTCTCCATTAGTCCAGTGGTCTTTCCCACGATGACGGTGGGCCTGGCACTGGGCACCTACACTTCTGGTTAGTGTAGCTCCATGTGCATCAAACCCTGCTGTATGCCAGGTAGGGGGGCAAACCTGGGCCCGGGCCCTGGCCCTGGAGAAGCCAACGGGGTCACTCCTCGCTGGGCACAGGCTCCTCCCCATTCTCATGAAGGCCAACCTGGGCCAACCCAGACCTGGCTGCAGGGAAAGGGGCAGGAAGCCAGGCCTGGGCCAGCTGGGCTGGGAACCCACCTGGCTGCACGGTGCCCCTGCCAGGACAGGGGGGCCAGAGGGTTAGTGTGAAAGTGTGGTCCAAGGACTGGAAGCAATGGCGTCACCTGAAGCATGTCATAAATGCCACATCTCGGGCCCACCCTGAAGTCTGGGATCAGAATCTACACTTAAATCAACATCCTCAGGAGGTTCAAATGCATCAGAGTTTGAGAAACACTGGTCTAGGCCAGAAACCTGAGACCTGAGAGGGAGGGGCCCCGCCAAGGACACAGGCCTTTGGGGCCTCAGTGCTGCATACCTCAGTCTCCAGCAGCCTGGCCTCCAGGGCGGCACGGGGCCCCTGGGTGTCATCGTTGGCCTGCAGCCGATCCTGCACAGCCTTCATCCACTCCCGGGCGTCCTCCACGCTCCTGTCGAAGCCCTCCTGGGGCTGCTGAGTCATGGCACCTGCAGGGGCTGAAGGCAGGACCACGTAAGACCAGGCAGATGGGCGAGAGTGCAGGGGCCCCAGGGCAGGCTGACAGGGCAGCTGGCGAGGGGGTGGGAGGCTGACACTGTGGACCGGTCCACCCCCTGACCCCTGTGCTTGGATGGGCTGACACAGTCAGGAGTGACTGTGTTTGTCAAAGGGCCAGATGACTGGGAACAGCAGGAAAGGAAACCAGGTTGGGGCTCCCTATGGTGAGCCCCAATAGCAAGCCCAAAGGGCTAGGTTGGTGAAGATTCCCTTTGGCCTCTCTGCTTTCCTGCTCCGTGCTCACCCCACCCTGGGATGTAGGGGCACCTTCCTGTCTCTTTGGGTTGAAGCCCCTCCCAAAGAAGATTCTGAAACACACACAGCCTCACACTGGCTGATGGATAATGAATCGGATCTGGATGAATCAAAAGCCTCATCCTAAGAAACACAAGTTTTGGTATCAGCCAAGCTGACACCAGCCCCTGAAACTGGCCTGAAATTAACATCTTGGGCTGGGGGACGGCAGGTTAGCCCAGTGTCTTGTCTCGACTTGTCCACCAACGGAGGGTCCACAGCAGACATCGCTTCCGCCAAGCCTCCTACCACCTTCTCTAGGAAGCTGATGACCGTCAGCCGACTGAGCGCTTCAGAGGAGACCCCCTTGCTCTGCCTGCCTTAGGAGACCTGCCTGCTGGTGCAGGTCCCCGCACTCGGCCACCGGCCAGTGCTCCCTCATCCTCACCTTCCAGCTGTGCAGGCGAAGTCTCCAACAGTCTCCTGTCACTGTCTCAAACCCCTCTGAGCCCGGGCAAAACTCTCCCGTGTGCCAGTCCTCGGTTTGTGGGAACTCTAAGCTACTTTGGATTAAATTTATTTATATCTGCATCTTACATGAAGGATTGTGTCTAGCTTATCCTCCCATCTCCCATAATGCCTTGCACAGAGTAAGCCCTCTGCAAATGTTGAAATAGCCTAGAATTGGTATAAAGTTTAATGCGCCAAAAAACAGCCACAAAACTAGAAACAATCCAAATGCCCAATATTGGGCGTTACTTAAGTAGATAAGTTGTTGACACTTCAGAATATTCTGCATCCAACAAAAGTATGCTTAAAATGAATTTGTGACGAAGAATTCTTAGAATATAATGAAAACACCGAACAATGAGACAAAACTGTGTATTTAGTTGCCACAACTCTGTAACGAATAAAAGCAAACCGAAGCAACAACTATGCTTGTAGGAAAAGGTCGCGAGGTCTTGCCATTAAAGAGCGCATGTGACTGAGCTGGAGGGAGCTGGGGGGTGGGGCAGAGGGACCAATGCCACGTCCCACGTGACGTCAGGCCTCTGTCTCGCTGGCATGGTACCCTGGGAGGCCACTTGGTTGAGGACAATGGTCTGTGGTTGGTGGAACTGCAGTAGGAAGTTTTTCTGTTTCCTTATTTTTCCTCTTCGGTCCTTGGTGAATTTTCCAGAAAGGGCAATCATATCCTTTTTTAAAAAAAACAAACAAAACAGCTCCTCACATTGGCTGAAGTGTTTGCTGGCGCTTTCTTCTCGGTCGTCCGTTAGTTGTTGGACAAGAGTTGGGTGGGAGCCTGGGCACCCTCCCCGGGCCCTGCCTGGCGGGCTCTGCCATCGGACCTGCCTGGACGGACGCCTGTCTCGAGGGGGGCAGGTGACTCCGGGTGGCCTTCGCCTGCGACCTGAGCCCACCCGCCCTTCAGAGCTCAGTCTCCCAGCAGCGTGTTGTTTTCCTCTCAGAGCTGTTCCGATTTTTTTCCCCTAACAATTTAATATGTGCCCCGCAGCCACCCCCAGGCTCTGAATGCCTCGTTTGAAAAGCACAGTAGAATGTGCAGGCGTTTAAATCGGCTCATTGTGGCTTTAATCTCTGGTCTAGTGTGTGACTTGATGGGCTTCCAAAAGCTCAGCTTTTGTTTTTATAAAGCAAGAAGGGGGAGAGGCGGGACAGGGCTCCTGGGTTTCAGAAGTGACCCAACAGTGGGGAAGCTCTGATTACAGAAAGGCAGCAGGGGTTGGGACAACCCTCCCAGCTGGAAATACCCAGGGCCTGTGAGGTGTGCTGGTGCGGGGACCCCGAGGTACATGAGTTCGACTGCAAGACCGAACTAACCACCGTGGGCTTGGCTTGCAGGTAGAGGCTGCAGGTAGAGTTCGGGAGACTCGACTTCTTGTCCGGTTCTGCCAAACCATTTCCTTCCAACTCAGCCAAACACGGGACGAAGCGCATGCTCCTGGCTGATGCTGTGGCTGCGGCAACACACAGGCCACACACCCCCCACACCGTCCACTGGCCCCCAGGGCACCAAGTGCACGCTGAGCACCAGTGGGGGCCCCAGGGGGCGGGGCTACAAGCCAGTGGGGGTGTTCGGTGGAGTGGGATGAGCCCTTAACTTTTTCTGTGGACGCCTCAGAATAAAGGCCTGAATGCCGAGAATAAAACGCAAAGGATGGAAGAAGAAACCAATCATGTGGAAACATAGTTATCAAAATGCCGAAAATCGAATTCATGAGACCCCCACCCACACGCGTCCTTATTAACGCATTAAATCACAGGATCTAACAACAGGCCAACTCGCTCTGAAACAGTGATGGGCACACATGACGTTTCAGAGAATCTGCAGCTGCAAGGCCACACAGGAATACCCGCGACACAGCCACGGCACTCGCAACGCCTGAGTGCGCTTTGTCTCGGTTTTGTCTCGTGCGTCATTGAAGGAACTGCTAACAGCTAAAGGTTAGAAGCAGTCTGGATGTAGTTAGTTTCCCGTCCAAGTTCGTGGGCCCCTAACTCCTACCATGGCTCCCTCCCATTGACCCAGGTAAGAATCTTGCTCTAAGCCTCCTAACAGCCAAAAAAAAGGCTGGCTTCATTATGCAAATTTAGGAGGTGAAATTAAAATGCGCAGCTAATGAAACGCCTGCCCACAATTGATGTAAGGCCCAGGGAGACATTCCTCCCAAGGTTCCTTCCTTGAACTCACCAGGGAACTGTGTGGAAGCCCAGGGGTTAGGGGAGCAAGGGAAGGCCTCAGGGAGAGAGATGGTCCCGTGGCCAGGGGAGCCTGGGGGTGCCGGACCCCCCCTCAAAGAGAAGACAGCCAGTGCCTTCTCTGATGGAAGGAGAAGCGGGTCCTCCATGAACACAAGTCAGCTTCTGGCCCTCTGCCCAGGTTCCTCTGGGCGGCAGCCAGATGGGGCGCTCTCAAACCCAAATCCAGTTGGCCACAGCCCTGCTTCAGTGGCCTGCGGCAGTGTGGTTGGCTGATGGGCCCCAGCCCCCAGCGTGACCCTCTTTCCAGCCCCTCACGACCAAGGCCACGGCTGACGAGTCTTTCTTGGCGAGCAGCCTCACACAGCTGGGAGCACGTGTGACCTCTGTCCCCTCTGCTAGAGAGGCACACCCCCTCCCCAAAGCTCACCATCCCGGGGGGGCTCCCCAGAGCACCTGGGACCACAAACCAGCCTTCTCCGTGCCCTGAAGTGCCTTCCTCCCTCGGCACCCAGTGCTAGTGAGCGAAGTGACTGGTCCTTTGCGAATGTCACTGGAGAAATGAACGAGCAAAGCAGACCACGTGCAGCACTGGGAGGAGGGGGCGGAAGAGCTTCCGGAACCAGCCGGGGAAAGTAGGAGAGAGCCCTGGACTGGCAACGAGGGCCTCAGCTTCCCTGCGTGTGCCCTGTGAGTGTTGAACCCAGGGTCTCCAAGGGACCTCTGAGGTTGCGGGCTGAGATCTGGGGGCCTGGCCAAGCCTGCGCCTGAGCTGGGCCTGGGGCGTGGCCGCCACCCTCAGACTGTCAGCCTGACACGGCCCTGTCCCCCGTGTCCACAGGGGGCCCCTCCTCAGCCAGCTCAGACCACAGCTTCCAGCCCCGCGGTCCCCTCTGATCTAAGGCGGACTGAGGCGCCCTCCGAGGGCTATGGCCCCGGGGGAGCCTTCCACATCAGCACAAGGCTGAGCTTTTTTTCTTAAGCGTCAGATAGTAAACATGTTTAGATTTGTGAGGCCACATACAGTCTCTATTGCATATTTTTCTTTGATTTTACAACCCTTTAAAAATGAAAGAACCATTCTACATTCCCAGGCTGCTCCCCAAAGGTGGCCCATGGGCTAGAGCTTGCTGCCTTTGCTGTAGATGGTCAAGGCCATGTCCAGCAGCTGCAGGGAGCCACAGTGGCCAGCAGGCAAAACTAGTCAGCTCCGTGACCCCCAGGCACGTGTCCTAGGGAAGGGCAGGTGTTGAGGCCAGAAGGACCTAAAGTTGGTCCTGGTGGTCCTGGCCCCACCACTGTGGCAAAAAGAAAAAACAAAAAATTGTGCTCAGTGCTAAAAAAAGAAAAAGCTATTTCCACTTCCAAGTCCCAGCAGCAGCCCTGGGTGTGGCTGCGGGCGTGTGGCTGGGCCGTCCCCGAGGAGCCTGCCAGGGCGGGGCAGGAGGCCGCAGCCCTTCCTGGTTCAGGCTGCGTTGGTGTCATGGCAGAGACCGACAGGAAACAGCCTTGGTCTCAGCACCTGCGCGGCCATCACAGAGGACAACCGGGAGAGAAGTGACTTGACTTGGCCCTGATGCCGGACAACGTGTGGGTCAGAGCAGATGGTGGCGCGGACACGACCGGGCACATGCTCCGGGGAAACCTGGGTCACAGGCCATCGGCCTGCGAGACTGACACACCCACGGGAGGCGGGCAGGGCCTGTGGGCGCAGCTGGGGTCACAGCTTCCCTGGGGATGGACAGTGAGGGTGTACTTTGGGGGAGGCTGAGAAGCTTCCAGAATCAGCGCTGGGCCTGAGTCAGCACCTCAAAGGGGGAGAGTTTAATTCGAGACACAGGGAAGGCTCAGGGTGAGTGAAGCAGTGGAACTGTCATAAAAAAAGTGCGTGGTGGACGGGAAGGTGCTGGGGAACGTGACACGGACTTAAACCAAAAAGCCAGCCAGGGCGAGAAGGGTGCTGACGTCTCCACGGTGAGGCACAGCCCACACGGCGCTGGCACTGCGTGACAAGCTGGCCCGTCAGCCCTCGGCATCTCCGGGGTGAGTGGTGGGTCATGGCCGCGCAGGAGGTGGCAAAGGGAACACAGTGGGGCTGGGCAGGGTAGGCAGGGGGGAGGGGCCTTCCTTTCCGAATGCTGCGGGCGCTCGTGGGGTGCCTGCTCTGGGACAGGGGCCCAGCAGCCAGGCCGCCATCACCTGCCCCGACCACAGACAAGAACACTGAGACTGGAGTGAGTGGCAGGGGACGCAGAGCCATCATGGCAGCGCTGAGGTCTGAGCCTGGTTCTGTCGGGTTCCAGAGCCCTTGTTTGTCCCACTGACCACATGGGCTCCAAACCCAAGTTCAACTCTGCCACCCGCCGGGGCACCCGGAAGACCTGGGAGGACAAGGTCAGAGTCCCACCAGGCTGAGGGGATCCGCTCTGAGTCCAGCTGTGAACCAGAGGGACTGAAGCTTTCTGGAGGGGGAAAAAAAAAAGGCCCAGAGATGGTCCACTTCCTCCATTAGGCTGAAGGGACACAGGAGGAGGTGATATTAGCAGATCCGGGCTGGGAGCCACTGAGCAGCAGGACCTGGAGACCCAGAGGAGACACTGCCCCAGCCTGGGTGGAGAGGCTGTCAGCTGTCTGTGAACTCCCTGGGCCAGCACAGGGGGCCCGGGCTCCATGGCCCACCGGGCCAACCCTCCTGAGACCCAGAGCGGAGCAAAGGACAGGAAGAGTGGATGCGAGGACCCGGGAGCCAGGGCTGCACAGGCTGTCCATCTGGAAACCGTGAAGGAAGCCGCTCCTTCTGCCCTGATTCTGGGCCCCCTGAGCAACTGGCTGAGCTGCAATTTGGTCTCTGGGGAACCAGCTTTACAGGAAAAACAGCAGTGAGTTGGCACCAATAAAACTTTCCTGACAATGACCGCCGGCAGCATCAGCCACGACTGCCAACCGGGGCTCAGAACCCTGTGTCCTGGGCATCAGCCGGAGTGGACGCCTCTTTCCCCCACCCCTGTCTCCCTCCCGGGCCTGTGAAGCGGGGGCTGCAGGTGGGTTTCCCACCGGCTCTGCATTGCCACCAGTAAGGGGCAGACACTCCACACGGGCCAGGCGGGAACAGCTCCCACCTCAACCCGTCCAACACATTCTTGGGAATGTGCGAAAACCAGAATACAGCATTCCATTCGGCGATCCAGACACTCCGAGAGTCCTTCTGGGACCCAACCAAGTCCCACGAGGGAACGCCCCTAAAACACGACACCGAAAACCCTGCCAAGCAACCAGAGGGGTGAAGTCAGGTTCACAGTGGCTGTTATGTGGCTGGTATTATAGTACCACTTTACAAAGATGAAGCTGAGGCTCAGCAAAGCCAACAGCCAGCCAAGCAAGGGTGGCGGGTCCAGAAGTAAACATGGTAACTGTAGCAGTCGATGTGCATCTGGCATCCTGTGTGTGCCTGGCCCTATGATACAGGCTGAACTCATTTATCCTGCAGAGACCAGGGAGGTGCTTATTCTTATCCCTGCTTTACAGCTGAGAGAGCCGAGGACCAACGATACAAGAACGCTGCCCAGGGCCGGGGGATGCTGAGCAGCAGGGGCAGGACTTGAACTCGGGGCAGGACTTCATTGATCTCAGGGCGGCCTGAGTCTAGAGGCTTTGCTCTTAAATACCATGGCGCTACCTGGCTTCTGTGCTCCTGCCCGTACCCTCAGAACCCACTGACAGCGGCCCACGTGGTGTGGGGAGCCCGGGGCAGCCAGCCCTCCGTGGGTCATCTCGCATCCCTGAGCAGCTAAGTTCCAGAAAGCCGTCTGCAGGACATAAATGGGGATAATAACTGAGGCCCCAGCTGCCAGGCAGCCTCCGTCACATGGTGCCTGGCCACTCCGGCCCTGTGCCAACCCTGTTGCCCACTGGCATTTTGTTCTGGGACCCAGAAGCCTTTAGGATTCAGACCCGAGGAAACCCCAGCTCCCGTGGCAGGGCCTAGAGGCAGTGACAACCTGGTCAGCCAGCTCTGCCGCCTGGCCGGGGGCCCACACCACAGCCTGACCCAGAAGCCAGGCCCGGGTTGTCCGCCCCATCCCATGACTCACTCGGCTTCCCCGTGACTCATTCCCGCCCCACCACACACAGTTTCCACCGTACCCGCTCCCACTGCTCTCGTATCCGCAGATGAAACATCAGGAACTGAGCCGGCAGCTGGTTTTAATCCCAGCCCTCATTCCAAGTGGATTCCCGGACCACTCGCTTTTGTTTACTTATAGCAAACAATGTCCGGGAGAGGCCTCTGCTCAGGCATCGCTCAGAGCCCAGGTTGGGCCTGGGTGAGTCTCTGTTACGTGGCGTTCACAGAGGGGATTCTGAGAGCAAAGTGTATAAAACGGGAAGGCAGGTACTCGCGGCAGCCGCATCCGAATGAGTCACTGGACCTGGAGCTCACACCGGCACGTTTAAATTTACAGCCCTCCAAGGTAGCTGAATCCAGATGCGGGAACAATGAACATCTCCAGCCCAGCCTAGAGGTCAGCGCGAGCCACACCAAAGCCCCGCAGTCCGAGGGGCGCACAACCCACCCTCTGTCCGCAGGTTCACAAGTGGCCCTCTGAGAAACCCCGCCTAGTAACAGGGTTGTGAGGGGCACTTTACAGTCCGGCCGCAAAGGGGGCGGGCCGGGCACTGCTCTCACGACAGGTGCTCTGAGAGAGGCCTGCAGGCAGCTCTCCGTCGCCGAGAAATGGCATTTGCCGGTGAAAACCAGCTGCTCTCTGGCCCAGCAGCTCCCCACATCCCTTGACTATAAAACAGCATTTCCAATCACTCTGAAATCAGCTACACCCAATCTCTCCATCAAAAGGCAGAGTCTAGAAGACACGATTTCTACCCTGGAAATGCTGTCCTGGGCAACGCACAGTCAAATGTAAGTGTCTGGCAGGGGAGAAAAGGCACAGGACAACCAGGAGAGAAGGGGGTGACATAGGTGGCCTGTAGGAAAGGGGCGAGGAAGGCTAGGCTGGCCAGAAAGGAGAGGCAACCAAAGGGCAGAGACTCCGTCTAGGGCTCCTGGCGTCCGGCTGGGAGGGAGTCCTGGCCACAGGGTCCCAGTGGCTGCTGGCAGTGTGGGTGGGGGCAGTCAGCATCTGGGAGGCAGGGATGGGCTGTCAGCGGCAGGTGAGAGAGCATTGGACAGGGCACAGGGAGCCGGTCTGGGCTTGGGGGACCCTGAGTGCCTCGGACCAGAGGCATGTGGTTGGACGGGACAATCGAGGCACCGCCAGCCTCTGATTTGGAAGCACAGGCACGAAGTCAGTGTTGGGTGTTCGCACGGTGGGCCATGGCCCACCCCAGGAGTCCACAGTGACAGCACCACCTGCGTCCCCAAGTGCCGGTGCTGAGCACTCCACCTGGCCCGTGACAAAGCCCGTCTCAGGTCCAGTCCAGCCCCCAAGGCCCCTCCCTGAGATGATCTGGTCCAATGTGGTTGAGGCCTCCAAGATGTCAGCGCAAGTCCCCACGCCTCCCTCTCCACGCCTCTCTCTCCATGCCTCTCATCGGGGAGTCAGAGCCATATGCGGGGTTTCTCGGGCAGCCGTCCAGGAACCCATAGACCCGCCTGGCCGCCTGGCCCCACCTCCGCAGCCTCTCCCACCAGAACCCACGCCTCCTGCCTGGACTGTCTGGGCCGCAGCTCAAGGGAGCAGGTGGGACCACACATGCCTCCCCACGCTTCCCCTGTGGCCTCTGGACCCAAAGAACATGTGAACAGACCTTTTGAAAAGACAATTGTGGCTGCACAAGAGTATATTCTCAGCACCCTCTCTCCCCAAGGAGGACCTTAGAAATAGTGCTTTCAATGTTTCATTGAGTTTTATCAGACGAAAACTTCAAAACTTCTCGTAGAACTTGCATTCTCCAGAGAAATCTTCCTCAGACCCCAGCTGGAAAGCCCTGCCCTAAAGGATGAAGCCAGCACTCCTGGGACCCTCCAGGACGGAGCCACCTACTCCTGCAGCCCCAACGCGCCAGGGTGCTCCTGGTGGCCATGCACCAGCGGTGCCATGCCGCCGATGTGTCTAGAAGCTTGGGTGCGGGTGCTGCCTCCCCAGCTTCATTCTGCCTGCTAAGTCCTTCCCCACCCCACCCCTCCACCTCCTTCCAGAAGACGCTTCCCTGTTCCCCTTTCCAGATTTGGTTCCTAGCCACTCAGAGGGGGAACCTCCCCAGCTCCCCGCCACCAAGGGAAACCACCACTGTCACTGGAGACTAGTCTGCATTTTTGGGAGGTTTTCACATAAGCGAGGCGAGGCAGGGCGGACCTTTTCTGGTCTGGCCTACACTCAGCATGATCACCGTGAGTCTCAGCTCTGCCGCTGCCCGTGTCACCCCCGGCAGATGGACAGCGTGGGGCTATTGCAAGTAAAGCTGCTCAGAACAGTTGTGTGGACATATGCTTTCATTTCCCTTGCAGAAATCCTAGGAGTGGAGTGGCTGGATCAGCTGTAGGAGTATGTTTACATTTTTAAGAAACTGCCAGATTGCTTTCCAAAGCGGTCATGCCACTTTACATTCCTACCCGCAGTGTGTGAGCTCCAGTTCCCGCACGTTCTCCTGGGGTCAGTCTTTTTCATCTTAGCCCTTCGAGGCAGCAGGCAATGACATCTCACTGTGGCTCTACTTTGCAGCAGTCTGATGGACTCCTGCACACGTACCTCAGGACCCCCTTCCTGGGCTCCCAGGCTCCAGGCTAAGCACTGCCCAGGCTCCTCCCACTGTAAGGCTATTAGTGTGCTCAGCTCCTGCCGATAGGCTGGAGGCTGCTGGAGGCTAAAGGAATGAGGAGCTGAGTGACAGGGAGACACGCAGGCAACAGGAACCCGCTCCAATTCCAAGGACGCTGCCAGAGGACTCCTTGAACAGGAGGCTCTCTGAGGACAAATCCAGGCCCCCTGCACCAACAGCCAAGAGCCTGTAATAACAGATACGGGAATGGAGTCTGTGTGTGTGTGTGTTGGGGACGGGGCTCTCTGAGCTCCTAAAGAGCGCTTGTTGTTAGCAAGGCAAATGCACTGCCAAGGAGCCCGGCTCTGTCAAACACGCAGGGCTGTAATGATGACCTTCGGTTCTGGCAACTTAAAGGCATCCCCCCATGTTACCATGTTGCAACATGAAAGAGCCGTGGGCTACAATACCCAACAGTGGGGTGCATAGCATGCCAGACTAAATGCTACATTGTTCCAACCTACAATTCCAACTTTATATTGCTTTGGAAACAAATGTCCCACAGGTAGGTGCTATTATTAACGCTGTTTTATAGCTAAGGAAGCAAAGCACAGAGATGTGAAATAACTTCCCAAAGCATGCAGAACGGGAATTGCAACTCCGGCAGTCCGCTCCAGGGGCTTCTCCTGGAGCAGAGCACTGCACCTGCAGACAGGCGGTCAGCGTGTCCGGGCAGGCAGAGGAGCGACCCAGGTGATTGCTGGAGAGATCTCACAGTGGCTACACCCCCCAGCTCAGCCTGAGAGTCCTCAGGTACTGCCCCGAGCGAGTGCTGACATTCCGGCCTGTGGTCACATGGGGTTCTATCTGCACAGCTGTGTTTTGCCCTCCACCCACTCGCACCCACAGCCCTCAGTGCACAGCCCCAACCAGCACGCCCCATGTGACTGCTGCTGGTATGTTTGTCTTCCCATTAGACTGTCCCCCATCCCCCGCACGCCAGGGTGGAGGCCATGTCCATTTGGCTGTGTACACCCCAGCCCGGGGCACAGCTGGCGTGGAGGAAGCTGATGATGATGCTCGCTACATGAGTGCAACACCAACATCCTTCCAGAGGCAGGGCTGCCTCTCGCTGGCCAGGCCAGGGGGCTGTTGGGACTGCCCCCAGCTTGGAGACTGGCTGCGGGGCAAGACCTCACAGGATGCTGGGACACCCCGAGGGGCCAGTGAAAGTTTCTGCAGACACCTCGCTGAGCTGAGTCTCAGCATGTCACAGCTGGACCACTTCCTAGGAATGCTTTTATCTCACTGTGCCATTTTAGGGGTGGGGAGAAGGAGGCTCAGAGAAGGAAAGAGACCCTCCCAAGATCTCGTAGTGGCTCAGTGCCAGCCCTGAGGCCACGACTCATCTTGTTGCAAAGACATCCAGTGCCTATAAGGAGAAGCATGCCATTTCTTCAAAATGACCCACAGATAAAGAAACAATCAGCTCGCTGATTTACAGACGATGAATCTTCAACAAAGTTACCGAGACAGGGTAATGGGGAAAGAGGCGCTGGGACCACAGGCTATCCACAGGCAGAAGAATGAAGGTGGACCCCTACCTCCAGCCAAATACAAAAATTAACTCAGCACAGACCAAAAGGAAAAGCTAAGAGCAGAAACCATAAAACACAGAAGAAAAACTAGAAGAAAACACAGGCATGAACCTTCCTGACCTTGGGTTAGGCGATGATTTCTTAGATGTGATGCCAAAAGCACAAGCCACCAAAGAAAAAACAGGGACAGCAGATGTCATCAAAGTCAACACTTTTGTGTTTCTAAGGACACAAGTGAGAAGATGACGCATAGAACAGGAGAAAATTTTTGCAAATCATATAACTAATAAAGAATCTGACCTAGAAAGACAACCCAATGATAAAATGAGCAAATAACCTGAGTAGGCATTGCTTCAGCGTACACACACATGGCCAATAGGCACAGGAAAAGACGGCGGCTCACGGTCTGCGTGACTCTGGATGGCCAAGTTCAACGTCATCAGCCTCCAGGGAAATGCAAATCCAAACAAAAAGGAGATGCCACCTCACACCCATCAGGGCGGCTACAGCAAACAAGCAGGTGATAACAAACGCCTGGTGGAGATGTGGGGAGACAGAAACCTTCATGCCCTGCTGGCAGCGGCTCACGGTCTGCATGACTCTGGATGAGGCTGCTATGAAGGGACACGCCCAAAGCTCTTGGCGCCCAGAGAACGGAGCAGTGATGTTGATCAGGGGGTCCAGGGAGGGGCTCCCACAGGAGGGGACACCTGACTGGGAGGTGAAGGCTGAGCCGGGTCTGGAGAAGATGAGAAGTGGGTACGGGCATGACAAGTGGATGGACCTGGAACGGCATGTGCAACAGCTGGGGGGTGGGTTGCAAGGCCAAGTTCAGAGAATTGTCAAAGGGAGCCAGAAGGAAGCAGTGGTGGGGAGGCAGGCTGGGGGGCCTGAGCAGCATGGAATTCAAAGGGGTGCCCAGGATTTGTGGGTAATAGGGAGCCAGTGAGTGTCTGGGGGGGAGGGACTGGCATGCTCTGGTCCCCCATAGGCAGCCAGGCAGCATCTGATCAACCCGGAAATAACAGAAGGCTCCTTGCAACATGGCACCTTAGGTCACATGCAAGGAAAAGCCTTGCAAAGCGCCGTTTGTCCCTAAGTCATCCTCCTTAGCGAAAACCTACTCTTCAAAAAAAAGGTTCAGGAGGTCAAATCAAAGGATCTTTTCTCAACAACTGATTGGATGTGCAAACATCTGATGAGCTGTGCAGCTGCAGCCTCCATTCTCCGGGGTGTCTGCCCTTGAACTTGTCCTCAGGGGTCCTCTCCCAGAAAACACCAGCCAGCTCCACGGCCATTGCTGTTTGGTGGGTAACAAGTGTCCTGCCTGCTTTCTTCCTGTCCCCACCACAGGCACATCTGACCCTGGATGGGTATCAAGGTCACTATGGGTCTTGCCCTTTGGATCTCAAAGGATACTCCTGTGGGTTGGAAAAAATGTCACCAAAAGCTCTTACACGGGAGGCCACCTGCTATGGATGGGCCAGGTGCTGGGCAGATGCTGTGCATCCCCGACCTGCCAGCCACCGAGGCAGACATGACTGCACCACCTGCCAGGTGGGGAAACTGAGGCTCGGAGTGCCCAACTCTCCCGCCTGGGTCACACAGCTACTGCGGTGCAGAGTCTGGCTCCAGCCCTGGGCCATGCTGCAAAATGGCCAGCAAAATGAGGAAGTCAGTCAGAAAGGCAAAGGCGGGGAAGGTTCCCTGTTGAGTCAGAACAGGATTTCCCATCACAGGTCTAACCGACTGCAGGCGCAGGCGGGCGCGGAGTGAATCCCCACGGCTCCCACTACGAGGAGCCCAGCCTGGGCCAGCCCCTCCGCGGTGAGTGCGCCTGGGATGGGGACACCCCCGAGAGGCATGCGTGGCTTTGGTTACTGCTGATGGGCCTGGTGACACCTCCCTCATAGGTCTCTTCTGGTTAGGGCTCAGAATGAATCAGGCCCGACAGGGAAACTCACTGCCGCTGCAGGGGGGCCCTGGGGCTGGGGTTCCAGGAACTGGCGGCTGAGAAAAACCCAGCCCCCTGTGACTTCTCCCCCTGCGCCCTATCCTTCCATCTGGAAGAAGAGAATGTCCTCCAAAGACCTCGAGGGGACAGGCAGAGAGTCAGGTCGGGCTCATCTCATCCGATCACCAAGAACCACACCAGGCCCCCTTTCCTTCCGTTCCAGAGCTTGGGAGGTGCTTGGTTCCTTCACTGACGAATCCTGTTTCGCCGCCTGCTCTGCACCAGACAACTGTAGCGGGTGCTGGAGATCAGAGCGACGGATGACATGGGCCGGATCCTGTGCTCTGGGGTGGCTACGCCCCAGTCCCCTTTCCTCTTCTGGAAGATGAGGCCAACGTTCAGAGCCATCTTTCTCAACAAGAGCGGTCTCCCTCCAACCCCCAGTCTCTCCTACTGGGCATTTCTCAACCTGAGACCTTCCAGAGTCCATCAGGTCGCAAACGCCCCATGGGCAGCGTCAGGCAATCTACTTTTAGAAATGTCTCTGTGGACCAGGGATGCATGTAGACCTGCTTCCCTGCCAAGGTGCACGTGACCGTGGACAGGCATGAGGTCCCCACACGTCCCTGAAACTGTGTGTTCGGTCTCCTGGGAAGTCTGCAGCTCTGGTCAGCTCCCCACGGGCCCCTGACTTGGGGAGGACTGCACACAAGCTTGCCGCAGGCACCCCACGGCGTGACTCATTGTCAACGTTTCTCTTTGTAAATGACCCAGAATATTCCAAGGGGCGATGTCACAAACTTTCCTTAGCCGTTTGCATTTCGCTGGGCAGCGTGTTGCATTTTCATTGCTGTTTTCTCCGTCCGGCTAGAATGCTGGCCAATGTGCCCTTATCTCCAACAGCCCCAGTGGTGCTTTCTGACCGGAGACTGAATGTTCTCCGCAGGATCAGCAGCCGGCCTTCTTTCCAGGGCCCCTCTCCACAAAGAAACAAAGTTTGTGGTCACGTGGCCCCGGCCGCCTGGCTTGTGCCCCAGAGGACCAGAGAATTAAGCAGATCTGGTGATGGGGGCGGCTGGGTGAGGCCAGGAGGCAGGGTGGGGCTCTCTCCCCATGAGTCACTGCCTGGACCCCCCTCACGCAGAGTCACAAAGGCCTGCCTCTTCTGGGATGTGCCCCGGAGCAGCCAGGACTCGGGAACCAGCCTGCGGAGCAGACACAGAGCTGACTGCCGCTGAGGGTGGATGCGGCAGCCTGTGGATTTAACTCCGCCAACTTCACCTCCTCATCTGGGAAATGGGGTCACACTCACATGAACTTCTTACTGCTGACCTGAGCACTGAGTTCTGTTGGTACAGTGTCTGGGACAGGCCTTATTCAAGTGTTTTGAATAAATACCAAACTTGCAAATGTGACAGTTCTGAGAGAAAAACGAAGATGTGACTTAACAGTCCGGCAAAAAGGCAACAGTTAAGAAAAGCTTGTGGCACCCGTTCCACAAGCGGAATATTCTGGGCTACTTACAATGAGAGATGTGAGAACACTGTGGACGAATCCTGTGGCCAAGGGGAAAAAAATATAAAAAGCATGTTGCCCCATTCTGTGCGCACCAGGCGGGGGGTGGGCACACTTTTTCTGCAGAGGATCAGAAAGTGAGCATTTTAGGTTGTGCAAGCCATACGGTCTGTGTCACAACCACCCACACCTGCAGTCGGGATGTGAAAACAGACAATATGTAAATGCCCAGCATGGCTGTGTGCCAAAGACTTTATTTACAAAAACATGCAGCATTTGGCCAGTGGGCTGCAGTTTGCCAACCCCTGCTCTGCAAATTATACAAAAACTGTCAAAAAAAAAACCCATGAAGATCAAAAAGAATCTGGAAGAAGCTTTCTCTTAGAGCAGTGGGATCACAGAGACATTTTTAAATTTTCAATTTCCTTAAGGGGGTTGTAACAGTTTTTTAAAAATTAAAGCACTTTAACATTACATACATTCTAATAACAAATTAAAAAACTTCACAGATCTATTAGGCTTTCAAAATAAGTTCAAGCAGCCCTGGCTGGTGTGGCTCGGTGGACTGAGTGCCGGCCTGCGAAGCAAAGGGTAGCTCACTCCAGTTCGATTCCCAGTCGGGGCACGTGCCCGGGTTGCAGGCCAGGTCCCCCGTGGGGGGTGTGTGAGGGGCAACCACCCGCTGATGTTTCTCTCCCTCGCTTTCGCCCTTCCCCTCTCTCTAAAAATAAGTAAGTAAAATCTTTTCAAAAAACACAAAATAAGTTAAAGTATAATTAGTATTAATAAAACCCAGCGTTCGTATTCTGCTGCACAGAAAAAGTACAGACTCTGCAGTATGGCCAATCTGGGGCTGAATCTGGCTTCTACAACTACTAGCTGTGCAACCTTGTGCAAGTTTATTAACCTCTCTGTTCTTCATTTTCCTCGTTTGTAAAGTGAGGACAGCAATGGTACCAACAGGCACGCAAAGGCCTGGCACTGAGCCTGGGGCACGGTGGGCCCCCAATGCAAAGAAGCCGCCTCTCAGACCCATGGGACCCTTGCGGGCTGGATCCCACCAGCCCTGGCTCCTGTCGCCGCTGGGAACAAGGCAGACTAGAAAACCCGGCATGCTCTCCTTTCCAGCTAAGAAAAATGCCCTTGGACGGCTTTCAGATTTGGTTTCTAAAATGACACAGAACAATGTGATCCTCGCTTTTCAATTAATAAAATGCACTCCAGCTGTGGGAAGAACGGCCCAAGGAAGACAGGGCTCACCCCACGTGGGAGTTCTCATAGGGAGTGAGTCCTTGTGGCTGGACTTCCCGAGCCCCTGGGGAGGCCCACGCCCGGCCCGAGGCCCAGGCACCAGGGTTCTCCGACTCCTTCCCCAGGAAACCTGCCAATCTTGCAAGAGGGAGAGGAACCAAAATCCACTCTTTTGGGTGGAAAGGGGCATTTAAGGGGCCAGGGTTAAGAGTCTTCCTGACTTAAACCCTCCAGTGATCCACAGCCCCCACCCAAGCAGGTTCTTGATGCTTAGCAGGTCAGTTGAAGTCCTTCTTCATCTATCTCTGCAATGTCCCCTCCCACCGTTTCCCACCTTCTCTCCCTGCAGCAGGAGCTCCCTAGGGTTACCTCCCTCCCTTGTGCTCTTCTTTCCCTGGCTACATTCATCATCAACCTGGCATCACTGCCTCCAGGAAGCCCTTCAGGATTTTTTAGTAGGTAGCCCCTGGGAACTAACATAACAGGTGTCAGGCATCATGTTAGGTGTTTACACACATCAACTAATTGAAGTCTGTAGCCACCATTAAGTAGGAATGATTGTCTTCCTTTTATAGAGTTAAAAAAAAATCAAAATTCTGACAGGTTAGGTAAACTGCCCAAGGTCACATTGCAAGTAATCCTGCTCGGTCCCCCAACAGTCCCTTAGCTGAGCCCCACCTTGCTGGAGTGCAAGGTGCTGTCCCCGGTTATTTGTCTACAAGAGTCCGTCCTCTGTATCATGAATCATCCCTGCTTTATATCCATGTGTCTGGAAGCCTTACAGCACCCTGAGACCTTCCCTCCGGAGACTTTCACTTCCCTAGAGTCCAAGGTCACTTGTTAACAGGCTGTGCCGATTAGAATTAGCACATGCCCGGGACTGCCAGGGCTCGGAGATGCCAAGTTTACGGTGCGGCAGCTGGCACCAAGCAGCGAGGAGGAGCTGTCCCCTGGGGCTCCAGGGAGGGGCTCCAGGGAGGGGCCCCAGCACTTCGGCCCTGAGACCAAGGCTATGTCCTCCCTCCTGGAGGGGGGCCGAGCTGCCCATCTGTCCCTGTTGTGTGTGGCGCTTGGAAGCTGACCAAGCACTGCTGTCCACAGGCTCCCCCTTGGCCTTCTCCTGACACCCCCCGCCGGAGCCAGGAGGGAGCTTCATCCCTCTCCCACTGGGGGACCTGGGGCTCCCTGGTCTCGGCAACGGCTCCTTAGCAGAGCCCATGTCTCTTCCTGTGGCTGCCCCGGAGTGGCCACCCACGGCGGGCAGAGGTGCAATGGTCAGCACGGAAGCCTGTTCTCTGTGCTCCTGGACTGGGGGGACGTCCCACACCAGGCACAAGACACTGGGCTTTCCGAAGTGTGTTTTCTCCTCCTCGCACACAATGCTGCCCTTGATGGGCTTCCGCGAAGGGACACGCTGCGCTGTGGAAGGCAGAGGCCCCATCTCTGAGGACACCACACTCTAGTAGGGCGCCCCCCCCAAGGAAAGGCACATTCTTCCAGTGCCCACAAGAGGGGTGCCAGAGCCATCTCCCCTCTGCGGCGGGGGTGGGGTGGGAGGCCCCCACCCTTGGCCTGCCAGCCACGGAGCCCCTGCCCCGCCCTTTGCATCCCCTTCAGAGCACAGGAGACCTCCTGACATGGTCTTGCTTCTTTCCCACTTTCTTGTTGCATTTAGGTGATTCTAGATCCTTCTAGAATGTAGGTTCCCTCAAAGCCAGTCACGTTCACTGCCCCCATCCCGCTGTCCAGCGCGGAGCGGGTCCTTGGCAAGGAGATGGTCAGTGAACCAATGAGTGAGTTCCTGCTCTGTGTGCTCATTCGCTCTGTCAAGGACCTTCATGAGGAGTCCGGGTGCCAAGTGCAGCCGCGAAAACCCTGAGCTGGTGACCTTCCTTCAGGAAGGGGAAGGGGTCCCCCCGTAGGGGGACCGGGAGAGATGAACAGAGAAGCCCAATGAGCGAGTCAAGTGCGGGTCAGCTCAGAGGGACACCGCAGGGGTGAGAGCCCTCCGCTCGCTCGTGTTGAGGGTCGGTCAAGGGAAGAGTCACACTGGAGGTGGCCAAGGGAGGGAAGGGCACGCAAGAGAAGGAGCAGCATCTGCAAAGTGGTGCAGCAACAGTGAGCATCCGCGTCACTGGCTCCGGTGTGGAGATGAAGGTGGGGGCCCTGCACCCTCGCCCAGTCCTCCAACGGCACTTATGAGATGCTCTGTGCTCCGGGGTCACAGGGACTGGCCCAAGAACAGCTGGTTTCTCTGCCTCGGGGTGCTCAGACTCATGGGGCAGCACAGCAGGTGACTCTTTGGGCCCGGGGCCTCTGGGAGGGAGGAGGTGGGGCAGTTGGGTCTGAGGGAGCATCGAGGCTCCGTGGACGGCTGACCCCCATTCCACGGTCTACCCAGGACCCTAGCTACCCAGTGCCACAGTCAGAGTGACGTGACTGGCTGATCTCGGGTGTCTGACTTGTCCCGGTCTCCCCAGGACTTTCCTGGTTTCCTCCTTCCTGTTTCCTCCTCTCTTCGCCTCTAGACCATGAGTATTTGAGGAAGGAACAAACTAACTCTAGGCTTGAGTTTAACCAGCAGACACAGATGAGACCGTATTCAGAACTACACCTTTAAGTACTGAAATGGCAACTACTGTGACTTGCTCGGACCTGCCAGGCCCACCCTCCACCACAGAGAGGGTTCCTACAACAAGGGGCCGCACGCCACCTAGGAAAATTCACGAAAGGCAAGCTCCAGTGTCCATGGGAAAGCTTTACTGGCCCGTGGCCACACCCATCATTTACCCAGCGTCCTTGGCTGCTTGCTGGGTACAACGAAGATCGGAAGAACTGCAGCTCGTACGACCCATAAAGCCAAGAATGTTTACTCTCTGTCCCTTTACAGGAAAACTTGCTGACCTCTGTTCTAGAAGTTCCAGGGACCAAAGACCATGATCAGCCCCAGGGACATACTCGCCCAACCCCACCTATCAGCATTCCAGAAGATTCCATACTGTTCACTTAGCAAATACCATATTCTGCCATGTATAATGCGTACTTTTCCCCCCGAATGTTTGAAGGAAAAATAAGGATGCACGTTGTACATGGTTAGTACTAATTCCGTAGCCATGTAAACGTTTTTAATTCTTTTATTTATGCTTATATGTTAAGAGTACAACTCTAGAAAGCAATAATGATATCTGTGTGCAAAATGATACCCCAGATTATGATAATTGGTTTCATTTCCAAATATAAATAAATAAATAAAATTGAACTAAAAAATTAAAATGAAAGATTTTCCCCCCCGAAAGTTTGGGTCCAAAATGTGAGTGCGCATTATACACAGCAAAATACGGTAGTGCACAATCCCTGAGATGCGGAATGGGCTGAGCAGGCAGGTTTCTGATGCTGGCAGCTGTGTCTCCCTCAGGATTGCCCTCCGGAGTTTTCCTTACAGACACTTAGGTGGCGTTTGCCACTGAGCTGAGGTCTTCCCTGAACTGACAGGACTTTCTCCAGAGCCACTTACCCGTGGGACAGTGTCTGGATCTGCACTGAGTTCCACCCGCCCTGGCGGGGCCGTGGTGTGAATCCCGACTGGAAAGGCACCAGGAACCTCCTCCCACAGTCACTCAGAAAGCTGGCACGTGGGCCAGCTCTCTGGCGATGGCAGGTCCGTGCCAGCAGACACGAGCTGAAAAGGCAGCTGGGGCCAGGCAGGGTCTGCTCGTCTCAAATTCTGTTTCTGTTTCCCTTCTGGAGAGTAAGATCCGTGGGCGGAGGACGGGGGCCCTTCTGGATCTGAGATGTCGACGCTGTGGGCCAGCTCTGGGCCAGCTCTGCGGGGCGCTGCCCTGGGTGGCAGGCTCCTCTCTTCCCCGCCCCCCCGCCCCCCTGCCCCCGGTGGTTTGCCCACGTGCCAGTGGGGGCCCTGGGGATGCTGAGATCCCGGCCACTTTGCATTCCCTGGCTTTATGCGGCAATGTTTCCAGAAACGTGGCCCTGAACACTGGACAGGGAGCCACCTCTGATCTGATCGGGGGTTGGAGGCAGGCGAGCGCATTGCAACAGAGAGCGCCAGCTGGACTGCCCACAGGCAGCGGTGGGGGTTTGGGGTCACTGAGTAAAGCAAAACTGGGAAATCTTGCTTAGGCACAGTCCCCTGGAATCTGCCAGCCTTGGCTCTCCCCGGGGTCCCAGGGCTGGTGTAAAAGGGCCTGGGTTATTTGTCCGTTACGTTAGAAAGCCCAGGGTGCGCGTCCTTGGGCCTATCAGGATGCCAGGCCTGGAGGGGCCCGGGGAGGTCACCGTGTTCCAGGTGCTCACACACCTGGCCCCTCACGCGGCACCACACCCACGCAGTTGCCACGTGCGCGGACACCTGCACTGTGTTACTTTTTCTCCTTAGTTTTATTTTCTTTAATTGGACCACTTAAATTTATTTTAAAAGAGAGCTTTTTATCTTTGCCTTACGTAGAAAAGCAGGGCACAGCTCAACTGCCACGCCTAGAACATCACAAGGAATAAACACAATACCATTTATTCAACCCCCTGGTGCTGCTGCTGGCCGCCCAGGCCTGCGCGGAGTCAGAGGCGCGAAGTGGTGGAGAGCTGCCAGAATGAGATCAGTGCCACACGGGATGCTCCCCGGACACAGTCCAGCTCCTCAGCCGTCCCTGCGCGGCAGTCCCTGGGGGGCTTTGAAAACCGCGGCCGGCCTCAGGGGAAGCCCCGGTGATGATGAGAACATCACATAATCAGAAGGATTAAGAGGAAAAGTCAAAAGGACTTTTTTTGGAGAAGAAGTTGCAAAGGGAGTTACTGTCCCTCTCGACCTTGAGCTTGTGCCACCACATTCATCCTGCCAGTTCCTAGTAGCCCGGGTCCGAACTCAGAGGTGTGACCCACTGAAATTATGGCCGGCACCGCGTGGAGAAGGACCCTGCCCCTCAGCTCTGGGAGGAAGACCAAAGGGCCCGGTGCAGTGACAGGGACCCTCCATAGTCCTCTGTAGAAGAAGAAGTTGGCATTAGCCATCAGGGGTAACTGGGGCCTTGGGAGGGAAATGAGTGACCGAGGTGTGTGGCCCACACCTTGTACCCCCAGCAGGAGTCCCCCAAAGGGGACAGGCCTGGCTGGGGTGACTCTGGCCCCTCCCACCCTGGACTGCCAGAGCACTGGCCTCTGCCAAGCACACCTGTGCCAAGGCTGACTCACTTGCAGCTGTTCCAGGTTCAACCACTGGGAATGCAGGGGCAGAGGCAAGAGGAAGTGCCGAGAGGTCCAAGTGACCCACATTGTCACCAAAGTCACCTCCACAGCCAGGGCGCCTCGGGAAAGTGGAAAGTGCTCAGAGAAGCTGGGGATGGAGGAGCCAGAACTTCTGGGAGCGAACACCCGCTTGGAGCTGGGAACTAACTCCTTGTAGGTCTATGATCGCATCTGCTCCTCAGAGTGGCTCTGCAGGGAAGGCGTGACCAGCCCCACGGAACAGGTGAGGTGGCCAGGACCCTGGAGGTTATGTGACTTGCCAACAGCACAGTGCAGGTGGCAGAACCAGGGTCCCCGCCCACACCTGTATGACCCCACCACCCAAGGCTGCTGGCCCCACACCAGGAGCAGGGAGGAACTCGGCCAAACTCAACGGTCTCAGTTGCCTTTGCACAAGAAGTCAGGTGGCACTGGCTCTGTGGGCTAACCTAAAACTACCAGTGGCCCCTTGGCTCCAGGCGGGCTTGTAGTGTGCATGCCCACAGCTGGGTGTGGAGTGCAGCACAGCCCCCCCCCACCCCTCACCTTACAGAGAAGAGGGTCGAGGCCCAGAGAAACTGTGGCCCATTGGGCTGGGCATCATCCTGCAAACCAAAGGGTCAGCAGTTTGATTCCCAGTCAGGGCACATGCCTGGGTTGCAGGTCAGGTCCCCAGTAGGGGGCATGTGAGAGGCAACGGAAGAATTGATATTTTTTTTTCTCGCACATCAATATTTTTTCCCTCTCTTTCTTCCTCCCTCCCCATCTCTCTAAAAATAAATAAATAAAAACTATATATATATAAAAAAAAAAAAGCTGTGCACTCTAACAAAACTAAAGAGACTTTCCTGGGGCCCCTCCAGCCCCCCGAGCTTCCCTCTTTCCCAGTCATCAGCACCCAGGACGGGACAGTCTGTTTAAAGCACCCTCCAGCCCCTCCCGACTCCTCCCACCGCCAGGCAGGGCCCCACCTCTGGGTCCTCCTTCCTGTCTATCTCAGTCACTGTTAGCACCAAGAAGGAGTGCGGTCACCCAAGGTCGGTGGCTTCTGGGGCAGAAAAGCCCAGGTCCCAACACAAACATGTGCCTCTCTGGCTCCCAAACCAAAGTCGGCGCCAGCTAGGAGCTGTGTGACTAACCCCTGTGCTTCCTGCAGGGGACACAGGGAGGAACTCACGGGGCCACCCCCTCGCCACTTCTCAGGAGCACATTGACAGGCAGAGCCTGCCCCAGGGACACCCAGAACACTACCCCCACCCCTGGGCTTTCAGATGGTTTCACCCAGAAGGAAGTAGGGGCAAGAGATACCACAAGATGGAATTTCTTAAAAATCCATTTTCTACAATTATTTCTGAGCGAAGTCAAGTTTGAAATCAGCAAACAGATAAACAGGCAAATGAAACGGACCAGGTGCGATCGCTGCCTGGTCCTGAAGGAAGGAATTTAACCTGGCAACCCCAGCTGGCTCCCGTCCAGCCTGCCACGGCTGGCTCATGGTCACCGCATCCTCCCCGCTAGTGAGCTAGTGAGCCAGCCCCAGGTGGACAGAGCTCCTCGGGCCCAAGTGAGAGAAGGGTGTGGACCGAATGGGGTGTTCCAGGGTGGGCCCAGCTCTGCAAAGCCAGTGGCATTCCTGGACCCATGTGACACTGGCCACACAGAAAGGATCTCCTTTGAGGAATGGCCTTTGGGGGTTGCAAAGAAAGAACCAGATGCCTGGTAAGGAGGCTGCGCTCTAGTCTGACTCACCACGACCCGCCCTGCGCAAACCGGCACAGAAAGGTCAGTGCAGGCTGGCATCACGCGCATGAGCTCGGGGGTCCCGGGATCTGAGTTCGCTTCCCAACTCTGCTGCTGAGTAGCTGAGGGCAGTTTATTCGAGCCCTCTGCCCAGTGGGAGAATGGGCGCACCCTGCACAGCTGGGGGAATCAAGGCCGCAAACGCAGGGAGCTCTTAGAGCAATGCCGGCGTTTGTAAATGCCGGGAAGATGCCAGCGCTGTGCCACACCGGCCAAGGGGTCGTAGCCAGCACCCTGTCCACCCTTTCCGTTTATACGGCCATTCACTTGTTCATTCATGCATTCTTGCATTCCATAAAGATGCACTGAGTAGCCTCCATGGCCAGGCTATGGAGACAGACTTATTTTTCTGCCTCCTTGGAGCTTATGTTCTAGTAGAGGAGATAGATGATAAACTCAACTGCAAATAAATAACTTCAGGGAGTGATAAGTGCTAGACAGGTGATAGGGTAGGAGGTAGTGGCAGGGGCGGGATGGGGGCTGCTGTGCGGGCAGGAAGGCCCCTGGAGGCCGTGACTGGGAGCTAAGATCTGGGTGAAGAGAAGGAAGAGCTTTGGGAAGGCCTGGCAGGGGTTGGGTCGGGGACTCTTTCAGCAGAGGGGAGAGCAAGGAGGCAGACCCGACCCGAGTGGGAAAAGCAGGCAGAAGTGCTCAGGATAGAGAGTGCATGTCAGACGTGAGTCCCTGACAGGCCAAGAGTTGTGTTTCCAGTTCCAGAGCCAACCCTGGAGAGCCCCCAAAAATGGACCATTCTCCAGGAGGCCACCTCGGGAGACGAGGTGGGTTACCCACCCCCCTCTCCCCAGCCTCCGGAGCCCACTTCTCTCCTCTGCATCCTGGGCGTCGCTGGGATCAGCTCTGTCCACTCCCTTCAGGGGTGGAGTGCACACCAGCAATCCTACAGTTTGTAAGATCCTATTTTAGAGTATAAACCCTTTTCATTAAACAACAGCCATGATGATAACCACCTCCCTCTGGCTGGGATGTGAGAAGGCATCATCTTGTATCTCCGACCTCAAGGTCACGGTCTAGTGGGGAATCAATCGGACAGGAACACTGACTACTAAATATCCTGTGTGCCGTTGGGTGGCGGCGGCTGAGAAAGGCTTCTAGGAGGAGGTGCCGTGAGGCCGGGTGTTGGTACCATGAGCAGCGAGGACAATGGCGGAGGTAACAGCTGGCGCTCGGGTGTAGAGGCGGCAAACAAAGATCAGGATGAGTTTGGGGCCTGGGGATGGGGAAGCCGGGAGGCAGCCCAGGTGGCGGAGAGCATGAAATGCCAAGGATGCAGGCAGGGGTCTTGGGACTTGATCCTCGGAACGAGGGGAAGCCAGACAGGGAGCGAGTCACCTGGGTTAAGTGGCCTGGCTGCTGCTGGGCGCTGGGCAGATGGCACCTATTTCCAGGCTGTGGTTCCCAGACTAGAGAAGATCCAGACTTCAAGGCACCTTAGAGATTGAATTTCAACCTCCCACTTGAAAGGGCAGGGAACAGGGACTGGCCCAGGTGAAGGTCAAAGACAGCTGTAAAATTGTGAGCTCCTCCCATTGCCACAGAGGGGCCAAGCTCTTTGAAACAACAAGGAAAGAGGCTACCTCAGTGAGTCAGCCTGCTGTATTATTTCAGCAAATGTCAGTTGGGAGCGGCTCGGCCCTTTTCAGATCTCAAACAAAATGCTTGGCTTAAATTAGCACTTCACCAGCAATGGCGGGTCCCCCCATTCCATCCAGGTCCTGGTGCTGCCCAAGTGGGTCTGACCCTGACGATGAGCCTCCCCATGTCCACCGGGTCCATCCCTATACCCTGAATGCTGAGGACACAGACTTTTAGGGAGGTGGCTGTAAGGGAAAAGGTACTGGCCCAGGGACCAGATGGCACAGTCTCAAATCCCAGATGGGCCCAGAGGCAGAGACTGAGGCCGGTCACCTCTGCTTGTGGAGACTTGGTCCCCCCGAAGGCCCAGCTACGGGCTCAGCGAGACGGTCCGCAGGCCCTGCTGGTGCTGTCACGCCTCCTCTCCCCCGCAGCTGTCACTTCCAAGCACTTCTCGAACCCTGCGCACCCAGCTGCCCCGGGCACAGGCAGGGCGGCTCTGTCTCTGGTCTCTGAAAGCTCCCTGCTGGTGGCAAGTTCTCGCCCATTGGACCCTCGTGTAGGAGGTGTCACCCCGGCCCCATCACACAGAAGGGAGCCGGGTCACAGCGCTGTGACTGGCCCCCAGACACAGAGCAGGGCCGGGACCTGGCCCCCGGGGCTCCGCTGCCCTGGTGAGCACGCAGGCATGGCACAAAGGCCGTCACTGTGCCCGCCTCGCACCAGCAAAGCCGTCCACTGAGGCGTCAGTCCTGGGACCACAGCCCTCTGAACCCCGTGACAGGCACCTGTGCAGAGGGAGGCCCGGAAGAACACTTCTGATTTGGGCAAAGAGAAGGTGGCCAGGAACCAGTCGGACCCAGAAAGCACCAGAGACCAAAAAGGGATGCACTGCCCCCGTTCTTGGCGCACCGCCCGTGTCACAGAGCAAGCTCGGTCAGGAGGGAAGCGTGGCACTTGGAGCCATCAGCCTGAAGGGCCTTCTACAATCTGACAGCTGGGAGGGCGCCACCCTAGCACCCTCAACATCTGCTTGTCCCCGTTGCCCCCCAGGCTGCGCTGAGTTGCAGCTGCTAGTGGGTGAAGCAGGATTCCCAGCAGAGCTCACTTAAAGCCGTTTCTCATCTGTCCGCCCCGCTCCGGGTGGAAGTCCTGCTGCAGACTCGCCTGCTGTGTGATTTGGGGCAAGGCGTTTAACCTCTCTGAACCTGTCTCCCCAACTGAAAAGCGGGTATAACCACCCCCACGGCCCTGAGTCGCTTTGGTGACTTTTAAATGCCAAGGAGATTCCAGGCCCTTCCTACGGAGTTCCTTTCACGGTGTTCCTGCTCCTGCATGTCCTGGAAGTGTGCGGTCATCACAGGCGGTAGCCCTCTCCTGACCTTTTAACGTTAAAATGCTCACATCCGTTCAATCTCAGGTATCTCACCTGTTCCCCTGCCCGTCCTGAGGAGGAAGCCACGGCCCTCGTCACAGGGGTGGCGTGGTGTGTCCTGAGGAGACTCACCAGGTGTGGCAGCCCAGAAGGAACTGTCTTCCCTACCGAAGGGCCTCACGCTGTCCGTGGCCAGGCCACTTCCCTCTCCGTAAAACCACCGGACTGGTCCAGGCAGCCTGAGGTTCCTCCCAGCTCAAACACGCCGGAGCGTCCTGATTCAGAAGTGTAAATCATTGGGCTAGGACTTAAAAAAAAAAAATCCTGTGGAGAATCTGAGCTCTCGGGTGTTCATATCTTCGTGTTGTATGACGCCAGGAGGGGGAGATCACAACTTCTCCCGCATGAAAAATCCGTCAGACAACAGGATTCGCTTCTTTGAGTTTTTTAATCCAGCCAGATTAATGTTTGCATCTGTGGGTAGAATCTGATTTTCTGAGAGCTTTGTGAACATGTTCCATGTCAACTTTTAATTTTATTTGTAAGATTTGGTATACATGTATAATGGAATATATACAATGTTTATATATTATGTAGAGTGAAATAGACATAATGTTTATAAACTCTGTATATAATGGCATATAGACAATTTTTCTAAACATTATATATAATGGAATACAAAGAATGCTTTAAACATTGTATATAATGGAATAGATGATGTTGATGAACATTGTATGTAATGTATATATATGTATTTCCTACTTGTAAATGATGAAGCATAAGGATGTTTCAGAATAAGACCCGTGAGCGCACCACTCAAAGAAGCACAGCACAGTGGGACCCTCTGACACGGACCAGGCTTCCCGCTGACCCTGACCCTTCCCACCCACCAAAGACACCACCCCAACCTTGCGCTGCCATTCACTTGCCCTTTTTTAAAACCTGCTTAAATGTGTGAAATAGGATCTATGTGCTGAGGTGTGCATACCACGCAGGTGTACTTATAAATAATTGCAAGGTGAGTTCCTTAGTAACCACCCGCCACGACACTGCCAACCCCAGCCACCCCTCCCCGCCACGGTGATTTGGACTTTAAGGCAGCCCCTTCCTTGTTCTGCCATCATTTCACTCCACACGTATGTCTCACTACACGACTCACTACTAAAGTACTGAGCTTCATCATTTCCTTAGCAGCTCTCTGCCGTGTCTTTCCAAGCATTTCGGAGACGCAGGGACCCCTTCCCTAGCCTGCAGCCTGGACATCCAGGCGAGAGGCACAGCCACCTCACGTCGTCACAGTTGTTACAGTCCCACTGGGAGGATTAGGAGCAGGAACAACCATGATGATGACACCTGTCTGTGGCATGTCCCTGCCGTGCTGGGCGTCCTGCTGAGCGCTGTCCCCATTTGTCTCCTTTCTCCTCTCAGCAACACACAGCGGGTGGTGGGGGCTCCTATCTCCATTTTAGAGATGACAAAATCAAGGCTGCAGCTGCCAGGACTGCCACCACCTGCTCCCAAGCTGCTCACCCCCGGGAGCATCCCTCCCCCCCCCGGGAGCATCCTCCCCAGGTCTGAATGCAAAGATCCGCGGGGGCGGTGTCAGGTGGTGGGGCAGGGGAGTCAGCAGACACCTCCCTGACTCCCATCCGCTCTGCCCAGGGATCCCCTCTTGGTGACTCTTGGCTGCTTTCAGGTGTTACGGCGGTGGGGGAGGGGGAGAATGTTTGGAATCCACGTTTCCAGCAAATGTCAATGTGGTGATGATGACCGGGGTGGGGGGGTGGGCGGCGGATCCTGCCTGGTCAATACTGCCCTCCCGATGACTGACGTGTAGCACTGTCCTTGCATTGTCCGGGGCAGCCTGTGTGGTGTAACTAAGGGCCCCAGAACGCCAATCCCACCTCCACCACTCCTGCCTCTGCATCACTCCCCTCATCTGTAAGTGGGCCCTTGATGGCAGCCCTGCCCACTGTCAGAGTCACGGAGGCAAGAGACAGGAAATGCTGCGAGAGAGCCCACAGCCAGGAGGAGCCCTCCGCGGGGCCCCTCGGGTAGCTCTGCCCGGGTCAAGGATCTGCTTCCTGTGCTGGAAGGGCTCCGAGGGCAGTGACTCGGGGCTGCACTCCATCGGACAGGCATGCAAACATCAAGGCCGAGCAGGAAAGGGCTGAGCTGAGGGAAAGGAACTCAGGTGTCCCAGCCAGGCTGCGTCACCCCAGACTGTGACAACGGCTTGCAGGTGCTGCCTGACACCACACACCAGCTGTCGGTGGACTGTGTTGTCTGAGCACCCGGCACCCTACGGTGCAGAGGCCATGGTTACCCGCTCTCATGGGGAAGGAAATGGAAGCTCTGAAAGGTAAAGCCATGTCCCCAGGGTCATACGGCGAGGAAGGGGATCTGGCAGGACTGGGCCGGGGCATTCTGCCTTAACCACCCCCATCTGACAGCTGGTGACTAGGGAGGCCCTGTGCCCTCTGGGCTCCAGGGACTCCCGGGGGCTCTGGAGGTTGTGCTGGCCTGCCCACTGTCACCTCCCCAGAGGGGAGGCGGTCCTGCAGCTGAGCCAGGCCCTCCCAGAAGCCCCTGTCCTGGGGTTTCGGCCTAACAAGTTGGAGGGACTGCCCAGGCACAGTAAGTCCACAGCTTTGGGACCACATGCAAAGCACCTGGGCTTGGGAGTTGTTCCCATGGAGACAGAAGGTACTCTCTCGCTCGCCCTGAAGGTGCCAGCTGGGCCTGAGGCCAACCAGCCTGCACCCTGAGGCAGAAACCTAAACTCAGTCTCACCACTCCCCTCCCCTTGGGGTCACCAGGAAATCCTTGGGACTTCCCCTTAGGACCCCTAGCAAGGTAGGAGTTCCTGAAGTAAGCCTCCCGGCCCACTCCCTGCCCCAGCTGCCCTCCGAAGGTCCCCTCTGGTGGAAAGCAGCGCTCTGTCCCCAGCCTTGGGCTTGGCACAACCGTGGCTGCTGACCTGCCCTGGGCGGTCCTGCCTGAGGAATGCGCAGATCCACACGTGTCAGAGAGCCCCACTGGGGCACGGTTACAGGAAACGGAGCAAAACAGCCTGTTGGCCCCGGCGCCCCTCCGCCTTCCCACTCCTGAACCCTGGGGCCTGTTGGCTGGCCCAGCTGTGCCGGAGGCAGGGCCTGGCCCTTCAGGAGTCAGGGTCAGTTCTTGGCTGTGTGGCTCTAAGCAAATCACTCCCCCTCTCTGGGCCTGTTTCCTCTCCTCCCACTGGTTGAGGAAGGGTGTCCCCCCAAGTTTAGGAGGACAGGGATTTGTGTGGCATGCTCCCTTTCCTGGGAGGACAGTCACCTTCCCCCACTCTCTCATTCTGGAGGGATGGGGCATGTCCCCTGGCCTTGTGAGCACCCCCCTCCCACTGGCAGCCTGAATTAATGCCTGAAGAAGTTAGCCCTTCAGAAGCAAAAGACCAGGAAACTGGGAGAGAGTCCCAAGGCAGCCCTGGGCTGGAGCTTCAGGGCCAAAGGGATAAAATAATAACATTCATTGTCACCCCACCCCAGGGGGAGTCGCCTGCCTTAGAGTTTTGGAGCAGAGATCTGCTGGGCTGCGGGCAGCACCCACTGCTCCTGGGCTGACCACCGGGCCGCATCCAGCAGATCCACTGTTTGAAGTCAAGATGGGAAGGCCCCGCGTGGAGTCGGCATCCACGTGGGGGCTCCTTCAGGCCGCACGGGGGAGAACTTTGCCTCACTACCTCCTCCTTCGGAGCTGTGGCTTGGGGCTCAGAGAAGGTGAGCGGCTTGCCCAAAGCTGCGCAGCCAGGAGGGGTCTGAAGGAAACAGCGCCCGCGGGATTTGACGCTCCCTCCCGACGTGGGGCGCTGGGCTAGCTCGTGGTCGCCAGGCGCGGGGATTTCTGCCCGCGGGAGCCCGCGGCGACAGGTCCCACTCCCCCGGCGGAGCAAAGCTAAGCCTGGAGGCGGCGCCCAGCCCGCCGCGGACGCGCTGCCCACGGTTTCGGGGCTTTTTCTTGGGGGCCAAACCTCCAGGGCTGGGGAGCGGAAGGACTCTGGGACTTCGCAGGCGGCAGGGAACGGCTGGGTTTAAACTAAAAATACCCGCCCGCCGGCAGCTGTCATGCCAGGGCCTCCGCCCCCGCGCAGGGCACGCTTCCCCTGGTCCCCTCGACTTTGGGGACCCTAATCCCTGAGAGACGCGTCAGGGCTGGGCCAGGGGCTGAGGCCCCGACCCCACCGGACCCCGCCCGGACCCCAGGCCCCGCACCACTTACCCGGCCCAGGGCGAGCTGGAGCGGGGCGCCGCGGGCAGTTCGCGCGGAGCCGCAGGCAGTTCGCGCGGAGCCGCCCTCCGCCCCCTGCGTCCTGGGCGGCTCCGGAGCAGGGCGGAGCGGGGCGGGGCTGGGCCCGCACTCCCGCACTCCCGCCCTCGCCCCGCCCCGCCCCGCCCCGTAGGCTAGAGGACCGGACGCAGGAGAGGACCGGACGCTGGAGCGGCCCCGCAGCAGCCTACCGGGCCCGGGCCGGCGAAGACGCGCCAGACTCCGGGCGGTCGGCGGAGGCCTGGGGGTGGGGGTCCAGCCCAGAGGCCGCTCTGGGTGAGAACCCCGGGCGGAGGGAGCGCGGAGGCTGCCCCCCATCCTGCGCCCCGTCCCGCGCGCAGGGCTGCGGTCTCCAGTCCCGCAGCCGCCCGCAGCCCCCGACCCCCGCCTGCCTCCGCACGGGTCTCATCCTCGGGGACGGCGCGAAGCTCTCCCGGGGAAATTCGAATCCTGGGAGGGAGTGCCTCTGCGCGTGCAGACGTGGGGGGAAGGCTGGGCGACCGGCGGGATCGCGCTCTCAGAGCGCGGGTGGGGGCAAAGGCAGGGGGCACCCTTCCCGGAGGCGCGAGTCCAAGAAGGAAGTGACACCCTTCGGTCAAGCCTGACAGTGAGGGAGCGCCACCCGGCCCCTCTGACCCCACAGTCCCCGGGGCCACCACACGCGGGATCTCTGGACCCCAGGCTCGGGTGGGAGCCCCCCGGACGCCGAGGGACGGAGGCGACTGGGAATGAGCCACGAAGAATGTGAACCCCACGCCTAATCCGAACCTCCCACAAACCTAAGCCCCATAAAGTGCCTCCCTCGCTCCCCAGCGCCCCCTCCCCCGCACCCCCTCTCTCACCGGTCCGCTAGCCCCATCGGCGACTCCGACTACACCAACCCCTTCGCCTCGCCGCAGAAGGACTCTACCCTTATCTGTCTGGGCCTTGGCGCTCCCAGCGCTTTCAAACCCTTTGAACCGTCCTTTGCCCCAGCCGGTCTTTATCCCAGTAAATACACGTTTGCACGATCGGTTCCGCCTCCTTCGGATGGGGATGCCAGCCGCCAAAGAAGACTACAGCTTTGTAGAACTATGTACCAGGTGGACTTGTCTTCACAACTCAGGTGTGGCTACGCCCTTTTGGAAGATGGGAGGAGGAGGCTGGGCTTGAGGAGTGAAGTCACCGGCCCATATCTAATGCTTCCCAGCGGGTGTTTTCCTCTTTCATTTCTTACTGAGGCTGGCAGGCCCTTTACCAAGGTGTGTTGAATACGTCAGAGTAGAAATCAGTGTCCTAAAGGAAGGAGTAAAGTGTAAAACAGATGGTGTGTGTGCACGCGTCCTTTCCACGTTGGAAGAAGGTAGAGAGAGCCCGGAGTTATCACTGGGTAGACCTAGCTTGAGTTAAAACGCCAGTGTCAGCCAGACCTCCGAATTAATTACCCGTTTATTAAGTCATAATTATTCTGAGGCTCACAGGCAATGTACACAAAGGGCCTTCCCCATTCTTGCCCTTGACCAGCTCTAGGTCCGTGCGGTTGGGAGAAAGCAGCTCAAGCTCCGTGGTCAGACTGCGGGCGTTCTCGGCTCTGAGCTCATCACTCACCTTTGATTTCCTCTCCTGTTAAATGGGTGCAATAATAGGAGCCTATCTTGACTGGTTTTATGAGCTGTGCCAGGTACAGTGTGATTACTACAGTTTCTGGCATACAGCCAGCTATTCAGACTTTCATCAAACACTTCCTGAGCCCCTACTATGTGCAAGTCCCTGGGAATATGGAGAAGAACGTGGCATGGGCCATCATCCCAAGGAGGCCATCGTGCAATGAGTCTGTGTCCGAGGGATTGGAACCGGAACAGGGCAGTGTTGGTGCAGAGAGAGGAACTGTCCCTCTCGCTGTTCCCACAGCCATGAGCACTGGTTTCAGAGCTGAGAGACCCCAAGTCCAGGCCCAGCCCCGTTGCTTAACTGTGTGGACCTTGGCACGCCCCCGTGACCTTAGAACCTTGGTTTTCTCATCTGTTCAAGAGGGATAGCAATAATAGTCCATAGATGAGAATACATGGGATGAAATTATTTTATGAACCAAACAGGATGGTGTGCAGATATCACTAGCTTTATTGCTATTATCTGTATCTTTGGTTTTATAAAGCTTGATGCTTTCAGAACATTTGCCCATTGTTGTTTTTAAGCTTGACCTGAAAACTGGACTTGTTCTTGGTCAGTTACATGGCCACCTTTTGTCACTGCAAAATAGTTCACGTGGAAGGAAAAAGTAGTTGAGGAAGCAAGGCAGGAGAAGGGGGTTGGGGTCAGGGAGGGAGAGGGGGTCGTGGTTCGCAGCCAGGAAGACCGTAAAGACTTCAATCCGGCATCAGCATTCCTTGCTGCCAGAAAAAGGAGTGGAAAGGAAAACTTATCTGGAAGAAAATTCTGGCAAAGGAGGTAGGGAGCCCCTCTGTCATCTGTGGAATTGAGCACAGGAAACCCCACCCCAAGGCCTCCCTTTCAGAAGTGGCCCAGAGAGGGAACCACAAGAGGGCCCTAAAATTATGCCATTCGGAAATTCTGACTCATCTGGCAGTGGGAGCTGTTTGTGCAACGTGCAAAAGGTCTCCCAAAAAGCAGAATTTTTACCCTGCCTTCCCTACATCTTCTCCCTGCAGCCAGCATGTCCACCGCTCGCAGGGAAGCAGGGGCCAATTTAATAAGCTAGGGAAATTGTTCTGGTCTGTTTCACATTTGCAGTTGGTTAGCTAGTTTCAGCAGCGATTCGGCAGGAATCTTATTTTGCAAACCTGACTTTAGTTGTTTGTGTGCTCTGTCTCCACAGAAGGACCAGCACGAAGGCTGCATTGTTTCTGCTGGAATCCAGCCTCCTGCGGTAGGAAGGCAAGAGGGCATCAAGGAGGGGCCCTGCCCACAGTCCCAGGGTGGTAATTGGTGTTCTGGAAAATTATGTTCCCATTTCTCTGTCCTAGCCTGGCTCCCCCCTTAGTGATGAAATAAATGAGTGCCATTGGCTAACCGGAAATGAAAATCTCACCCCGGGGTGACCATTGCTGGGGCGCCCCGTCCGAGAGACCCTGGTCTGAGCTGGAGAGCTGGCTCTTGCCTTGCTCTGCTCTTGGCTTCCCTTCCCCCCTCCTTCCCTCTCCTCCTCTCTCCCGCCCTCCCTCCCACCCTCTCTCTTTCTCTCATTCTTTCTTGCCAGCTCTCCAAGTGTTAGTCTGTCCTTTCCCACTCAGGTCCTGCAATGGGCTTCAAGGATGAGCCCATGCACCTGCCTGGTTTGTGAACTTCTCTGGACCGGTGGTCCTCCGCCCACCCAGTGATCGAGCAGGGACACCCCTGCTGGATGGCAATGAGTCATCTCAAGAACTAAGCTTGGGAACCAGAGTAATTCAGGGTTTTCCTCTAGATACGCTGAAAATGCTGAAGTGTATCAGCACAGGACTAGGTCCTGGGTGTTGGGGCTCTGGCTCTTGTTAGCACTGTTCACTAGCTGTGAGTCTCTGAGTTCCTGAATCTGAGAAGTGAGCCAATCAGAAAAGACCGCCTCTGCCCCGACTGGCGTGGCCCAGTGGTCTGGCCATCGCCCCCAAAGTGAAAGGTCACGGTTTGATTCCGGGTCAGGGCGCGAGCCTGGGTTTCGGGTTCGATCCCTGCCAGATGTGTCTCTCTTGTTCTCTATCCCGTCTCCTCTTTCTAAAAGTAAATAATTAATTTTTTTAAAAGAGACGAAAAGATCACCTTTAAGTTATTGTACTTCCCCCAATTGAAAAAATAATGTGAATCTTAATGTATTAGACCAGCGATTTTCAACCTTTTTTGCCTCATGGCACACATAATAAACTAATTACTAAAATTCTGTGGCACACCAAAAATATATTATATTTTTGCCAATCTGACAAAAAATAGGTACAATTTGTATTCATTCACATCAGATGGCTATTGTGTTGGCTGTTGTCACTTTTTTATTTGACAATCTCGGGGAAAAGAGGTCAGTGCCCCTGAATAAGTAAGTCAGGTATTGCATGCTTTAAAAATTCCTGCAGCACACAGGTTGAAAATCACTGTAGTAGACAATACCATCATTTAATACGACTTAAGGCTGCCATTATTTTACTCCAAGGAATAAGTACAACAAACTCAAAAATGTTTTAAGTACAATTGACACACTTTGTTTCTAAGAAGTAAAACCCTCTAAAAGAGGTTTGCCATCTTTCCCCATGAATGAGCAACCCATCCACTCTTTCTGCTTCTGTTGAGAACACCTTAAGTGGTTTTGTTTAAAACAAACATTTGACTTTGAGATCACTGCCGAATAAATGACACAGAGAGACCCCTGTACCTTTTACCCAGTTTTCTCCCGTGGCAACATGTTGCGTGACCACGGGTACAATGTTACAAAGAGGATACTGACGCTGACACCAGCAGGGTACAGAGCATGGCCACCACCACGGACCACTTGGGCTGCCCCTCCTCCGGCCCTCATCCCCTCCTTCAGCCCTGGCAG
The DNA here is from genome assembly GCA_004027475.1 of Anoura caudifer. NCBI lineage: Eukaryota > Metazoa > Chordata > Mammalia > Chiroptera > Phyllostomidae > Anoura > Anoura caudifer. Next base: position 79,270 of record PVKU01003252.1, read on the forward strand.
CCATTAACCTGTCCTTATTTCCATACTCTTGCCATTTCAAGATGCTTTTGTCATTGGAATCATAAAGTATGTCAACTTCGGGTGACATACTTCCCCCAGCCTGTTTCCCCCCCGGCACGATTCACTGGAGATGCCACCAGGTTGTTCTGCGTGTCAGGAGCTCACACCTCAGGCTGCTGAGGCGTGTCCACAGTACGGCTGGACCACAGCATAACCACTCACTTGTTGAAGGAACTCCAGGCTGTTTGCAGCTTGGGGCTGGAAGCTGCTATAAACACTCAGTTCGGGTTTGTGTCGAGGCGTGTTTTCACACTTTACGTGTTAACTGTTAGTCAGAGGACCCATACGCGATGCCACACCGCCGGGCTTTTGCCCACTCACTTGTGGTGATGAACATACTCCAGTCATTGCCCTGGATTGGGCCACGAGTTTTTAAAGTCCAAGGAACGTGAACTGCAAATGCTGGACTGCACGGCACGGAAGTGACTCTCAGAGGAACCCAGAAACGGGAGGGGGGGGTGAAGGCTCCAGTGTCTGGGGAAGGGTGTTCTGGACAAGGCCAGCTGTGAGCTACATTCTGAGTGATGGAGAATAATGATGCTACTTAGCATTTACTAAAGGGTTACTTGTGCCAAGTACTGTCCTAAGCCTTGTGTTTAATCCTCGCCACCGCCTTCAGGTTAGTTATGATTATTATGTGCTTTAACAAGTGAGGGAACAGAGAGGGTAAAGGCCTGCCCATTGTCACGTGGCTGTCATGCGACTGACCTCCCGTGCAAGCCCAGGCACCCCTGGCCTCAGCCCACACTCTTAATCTTCAGGTGCGTCCTGCCTGGCTGGCAGTCAGAGTGGAGGGCCGTTCCCCGGTCACGATGCAACTGCAGCCCACTCCTGTTGCAGCTTTACACAGAGCTGCACTGAACCCAAAGCGTTAAGCTCCGGCTTCATTAATATGATGGGTTCTTACTGGTCAAGGTTATGATGGAAAAGAAATCACTTTGCAAAGGACAGCACCAGCTTTAGTGGCAAGTGGACCTCTGTGGTGAGAGAGCGGCAGCCGAGAAGCTGGGGGGCGTGGGGCGGTGTGAGCAGCAGGACTGAGCCCCCCACCCCCAGCTACGCCCAGGACCTGCGCCTGCTGCAGGAAGAGCGTCAGAGCTGCACACACAGAACGGCAGCGCTGGCTGGGCCGCTGCAGATAAGGAGTGCGGTTTTGTGTTCTCTGAATTGCCGCACACTGTACCAGGGAAGTTGCCTCCACGCTCAGCAGACTTCCTTGGTTACCGAACAGCACATGAGCCCTGAGTGCTCCTCACCCTCAGTCGGTGCCCGGACTGCCGCTCACGCTTCCAGCTTCATCGTTTCGGTCTACACAGCAGCATGTTAGGAACCTGGCTTATTTACTTTTGTTTTGAAACTGGAATGCAGCCTTGATAACGGCTGGGCGGCCAAACCTGCTGTGGGTCAGCAGAGCAAGAAGCTCACTGGATGGGAGTCTCCTCGTGGTCTCTCTCTCCCCAGGCACGTGTTCCCCAGCTGGCCGTGCTGGGTGGGCCCCGTCCCCTCCCCATGTCTCCAGGTCTGGAAGATGGGGCCACTTCCTGCCCTGTCTTCCCCGGAGGAGCTGCGGTGGGGATCTGAGGAGGACGATGGGCCACGGACAAACTTGCAGCTTGGTGCAGGTGTGTGCTGCCGTGGGAAAGGGAAGCCTCCAATGAATATGCTCGCAAACAGGACCTCGCAGCAGAGCCCACCTCAGGGGGAGGCTGCGGGCCAGACTTCCCTGCGCAGAGAGAAACCCTATCTTGTTTGGCTCCCTGGAGACATGTTTTTGGAATATGCAGGAGTGTTCTTGCCTGCTCTGGGCGGACTTGGCTGCCCTGCACATGTGATAATATTAGCAACGCTGTGTGATCGGCAGCACGCCCAGGAAGCAGGGGGAGGCTCCGAGCCCCGCCTGGCAGACTGGCAGAGGCCCGGCCTTGGCACCTGAGTTGGGGCAGCGGAACCCATGCTGGGCATCTGGGCCAACCCCACCATCACCATGCGAGCAGGGGGGCTCTGCTCTTTGGGGAAGCCCACACTTGGGGCACAGCCGACCCCTTTATGGGAGCGGCAGAAGCTTGTGTCAAATGTGTCCCTGGTCTCCGCGTGGACCGTTGCTCTGGGTGACAGTCCTTTATGACTGAAGATGCGCCTGGCGCGGAGGCGGCCAGTTCACTGCAGAAGCCTCCTTCCACCAAACCTTCAGCTCTTGCTGCAGACCATGGGCTCCAGACACGCGGACCAAACACTCTCCGCAGTGCCTGCTGCGGGTCCCTGCCGGAGCTGTGGCACCTAGCCTGAGACCTCACAGAGTGTAAACCCTAAGTGTCCTTTTTCATGTTGCAGAGTTGATGTGCAGGGAAAAAATGGCAGGCACCTCCTGGCTAATTAAAAAGCCGGGTTCAGCAGACAAAAGCAGCCCCTGCAGCCAGGCAGGAGGTAAGGTAGCACTCTCATCCCGGTGACCTTGGGTGTCCAAAAGGTCCTTGCTGGCCCCGTGCCAGGAGATCAGTTCACCGCTTCAGCACTCCAGACTCTTTCACCATCCAAACTGAAATGTTTATTCGTGTTGCCGGTGACTCTGGGCAAAAGGACCGGGCCCTGTGCGCTCAGCGTACGAACTCTAAGGCGGCCTGAAACAAACGTGTGTGCGTGCACACACGTGCAGGTACACACATCAGCCAGAAGACTCCTTACAGTTCACTAGGCCCCTCCCTCCCGGCCCAGAGGCCCTGCGAAGGTGCGGGGCTCCGACTGCGTCAGCCCACAGCCCTGTTTAACAGCCTTGCCTAATCCAGGAGACACGTGGGGCACGTCCTTGCCTGCTGCCTCGGTGACTTCTGACGTCCGCTGGGGCTCAGGGCCTCTCCTGGATCGCTTGCTCCTGTTCCCCATCCTGCCCTTCTCCGTCTTCGGGCCTGTCCTTCCCTGCAGCATACATTCCCCAGGGTTCTTCCCTGCTTTCCTTTCTTGCTCTGCCTGCCCCAACCTCTTTTACCACTAGGTCCAGACCTGCAGATGCAATGCTCCAAGTCCTCTCCTCCGGACGTTCAGCTGTGATCTGATGGCTTATACCACCTCACATTCCTTGAAACTCGCAGTGTCCAAGAGCAATTCCTGACTCACCCCTCCACCCTCCTTCCTGCCTGCCCTGCCTCCGCAGGTAGGAGCCACCAGCCTCTAAGCCAGGCACCTGGGGACAAGCCCAAGTTCCTCCCTCCTCTTCCTGGCCCTTCCGCACATCTGGCCGGTTGCCAAATGCTGTCAGTCTGATCTCTGAAGCCCAGACACCTGCACCATGCCAGCCAGAGACCAGCAACGGTCAGATCTTAGTCTCCCAGCTGGCCTCTGGCCTCCTTGTTGGTCAGTCTCACGGCCCCCAGGTCACCTGCAACCGTCCCATGGGGTTCCTCCCTCAAAATCTCATGGCTTACACCCTCCCGTGACTCCCTCTCATCCCACAGACAAAGTCTCCAGGTCCTCTGCCCTGCCCACAGGTCTGCAACATAGGCCTCCCTCTGCCCTGGCTGTTTCCTCTTCTTCCAAAGCACTTCCCTTTTAGGTAGCAGATCTTGACCCTATCCCAACATCCAGGTAAAGCTTCCCCAGCCCCCCGGGGTGCTGCCCTCGGTACTCAGAGCCCCACTGCCACTCTCCTCCAGTCCTAGTGACATTCTTGCATCCATCCCTGTCCCTGTCATGACTGCGAGGCCCTTGGGAGGGGGTGTCTTACCCACTCAGCACAGAGCAGGTGGGTCCTCCACGCGTGGCTGCTTCTCCCCTCCTGCGGCCCAGACATATGCATGTCACACTCTGGGGTTTCTGAGACCCTGTCCTGCATCGTCACCATGCTATATGTTCTCTATTCAAGAATCACGCATTGAGCACATCCTGAGTACCAGGTATCGCTAAGGGCCAGGGGCGGAAAAGAATTCAGTTGAACTACGAGCTACTGGTCTGGGGAGTGAGCAACATGAAACAATGAAACTATGATACAGACAAGCCCCTGAAGGGTTCTGCTCCCCAACAGCTGTGAGACGGGCTGGTTATATTCTTTAACGCCTCTAACTGTGCATCCTGGGTGAAATGGCGCATCGGCATTCCCAGGACTGCTTTGTGGGTGGCCGTCGCCAGGCCGAAAGCTAGCCGAGCGTGCTCAAGCCCAATGTTTGGTTCACACGGCTTAGAAAAACCCGACTGTATGCCGATGTCGTTCAGTCCCTTGCCACCTAATTAAGTGTTTCTACGTGCGTACCACAGGCTAGCATGAAGTTCATGAAGGGGCAGAATAGGACTGTTTATCTGGCGTGATTCAGGAAGAATGTATTCCTCAGGTTTCATTTTTAACATCACCTCCCGAAGCCACGCCTGTGTATAAACTTTGCTGGCGGTCTAATACACACGCCATTGCCTTGGCTTCTGGTCCAGAGCGTGTGAGATACAATTTCCTTTTCTTGGTGACCCGATGTGATTATATGAGGCCCCAATGCTCACGGAGGAGTGTGTTGTGTGGGCTGGCGGTCCCTGCTGACATCAAACATTCCCAGAATGCTGCTTGAAAAAAAATCCCAGAATGTCCACCTCCTAATTTTTAGAATCTCCTGTTAACTTATTAGTCATTGCTTCTTCCTGCTTTTAGTGTTAACCTTTTGAAACTTACTGCTTCTAATCTGCTGTGGCTGTAACATTAGAAAAGTGAGCATTAGCCATTCCCTAGAGTAAGAACAGGCCTTGGATGGGAACTGAGAGAGCCTCGCTGGAGTCGGGCAAACATTAGTTCCCGGACACTGTGTGTCGTGACAGGGACAGCATTTATGGGCTCTGGCTGCCTGGCTTCCTAATTAAATAGACTAGCGCCCCCTACCTGCCTTGCAGGGTAAGGCAGAGGCTTCTCAGGAGATGCTCCAAGTTTCTCAAGACAGAATGATTTTGAAATATGACATGATTTTTAACATATGCAAAAATCCCTTAGATTAAAGTCAGAGGCCACTGCTGGCCCTGTCCCCAGCCAGCAGCCAGCAGCAGGTGCGAACCGAGCCACGTGCGTGGCGTGAAGATGAACCGAGGGAGTACCTCGGCACCTGGACTGCACTGAACCGACAGCGACAAGCGGCGCCATGCCGCCGTGCACCTGCAAGGGCTGGCCTGCCAGCAGGGCCCCTTCTCCTCAAGGCTTTTAACACAAAATTCTCTTGGTCACCCGTGTTAGCAAGTGAGGTCTATGCAAAGTGACCCCCTTACCTATTTCTTTTTTGTAACAATATAATTAATCTGTAACAGCCTTTCATTAAAATTCCTTGAAACTCTGGCTCACTGAACTTGGATAACAGCTAACTATATCTCAGTAGGCTATGCTTTCAAAAAGTTGAAAGTTGGAATTAACAAAAGGAATTTTTCAGGCCATAAAAGCAGAAAAACATTTAAAATCCTCCAATATTTTCCTGCAAAAGATAATGAATAGTGTATGTCTCATCTCATTCCCAACCACCCGCCCGCCCGCCCCTTGGTGAAACTGGGGTGAATTCCTCTTCCTTTGCCGGAGGAATGGCGGGAGCAGGCTGCAGCAATGGACTCCCATGGTAGCCGGATTTAATTTTGACACATTAAATGACTAAGGCTCAAAGGTGGGAGCCCCAAGTGGAGTTCTGACTCATCATAAAGAGCATTTAGGGCCTTGGCACTCCATCGCAGCAATCACTCAAAGAAAATAATAAAACTGCCCAGGCGCTCGTCTGGCTGCGAACACAGTGATTATCAGAGGGAGCCATAAACTTCTGCACGCAGATAAATTTTCCTAACAGGTTTGACCCAGAACAGCACCGGCTCCTTGCTTTTATGTTCTGTGGTCTAGGCACTGTCTCGGAGGTTGGTGGAATGTAGGAACAGTTTGAGTTATGGAAACTATCTGCTGCTAGAAAAAAGAAACACGTAACGCAGAAGGTTAAACAGACGGATTGGGGAAAGTCGACTGCTCTTTTCTCCCCTTTAATCAAGTCCAAACATGTTTTATGATGGCCCCTTAATGCTTAGTACTACCTCGTAGGAGACAGGGCTTGGGCTACTTTCCTCAGAATGAAATAAAGTTCCCCAAAGAACCAAATCTGGCAGAGGCCCGGAGTTGGGGCCTCAAGGCCAAAGAGCCGGGGGACGAAAGAAAATGTACCTTTCAGGAATGAAGAGCTACGGTTTCCATTTTTTTCACTGGGTTTTTAGGTTGAAATTGTCATCTCAGTTCCACAAAGCATAAAAATCGCATCTGTCTCTAATACACTCACAGGCAGAGCCAGTGAAGACAGTTCAGGAATCATTTTCCGTGGGACTTGCTGGTGATGTTGTGAGTCAGCAGTAACATTTCAGAACGTGCTTGTGAAGGCAAGCAAACTTCCAGAGGAACCCGAGGTGCTCGAGTCTGTCACAAAGAGGTTATACACAAGTACTGGGAAGAGAACCTAATTTGGGGACCAAAATGTCCAAGAACCCTCATCCTGGGGTTAGGGGGGAGGCCCGAAGGAAGCATGCACACAAAACCCGTCTGAAGAACAGAGACCGTATTGTTTCGGGGGTAAACGCTTGGGAGCAGAGGAAGGGCACTGATCCGCTCCTCAACACTCTGCAGCCCACAGATAATGACATCTTGAAAGAACATTAACTGTTTGCAGGGATCACACGTTTCACAGATCCAGGAAGAAGGCAGGAGGGGTGGGCATTGTGTGGAGAATGAAAAAGAACCCCTTAGGATTTAGGATTGCTGAGGACTGGGACCCAGGGCTCACATCCCACGTCTGCCATTCAAATCCTCGAGCAGGGCCAGGCTCTGCTGCGGCCTCCCGGCTTCCCACGAACTGTCCTTGGGAGAATCCGTTGGCACTTGCATCTCCCACGGCTGGGTCTCGACTGAGCTAACCTGGTGTCCAGCACACCATTCCTCTTCCCTCGTCCCAGAGGAGCGCAGGCCCAGACGAGGCCCTCCTTGCAGTGCGAGGCTGAGGCCTCTGGTGTGGGAAACGGCGACTGGCCTGCCCGAGGCCACGCCCCGGCCAGAGGAGTATTTATACCAGCAGCTGTCTCTGTCCGACAGAGGGAGTCAAAGTGCGGAAGGCACTTCTATCTGGGCATCAGGGATTAGCAAAGATTCTCTTGGAGGGCGGGGCAGTGCCCTGGTTCCTCACATATCACATTATTCTTGGGGCAGTTGGGGCATCCAGTTAATGCCAGGGTTGCAGACAGGCCCAAAAATTACTGGAGAGTAGCTGAGTGCACCAGAGAAAGGTTTCAGGTTCCAGCTGCAACTCCAGGTCACAAATACTATTTTAGCTCAGGAATGTTTGCTGGCTCAAGCCCTTGGGCAACCCAGGCAGCCACTTTTGTTTTAAAATGACACAGAACCCTCCGACCAGCTCAGCCCTAGCTGTTTGTGTATCGCATGTCCTGTGCACAGAGACACACCCTCCTCATCAGAATGTGGCAGACTTCAACACTCAAGTCAGGGCACAGAAACACTGACATGCTGAGTTCAAATAAAGCATCGCTTAAGCTCAATCATCACTTAGGACTGATTTGGGGAAAACATGATCTCAAATATGTAAAGTTTTTAACTGTGGTTCAATGTGAATTTGCTTTCGGAGAAGTCAGTGGCCAGAAAAAAATTTACCAAATATAGTAAAACCTTATCTATAAATAAGTGGAGAGAGGAAAAACACTTTTACGATGCTTGAGTCAGCATATTTACATGCCTTCATTCTTCAGTTTGGGATCTAATTATATCTTGTGACCAAAGTGCCAGGATTCTCCTAAGTTTCTGTGTACTTCCCACCTCCACTTCCCCCATCAACCTCCAAATGGGAGATCACAAATTGACGATTATTGACTTTCATGTTCAAAACACCCAAATATATTTAAGCATATGTGCAGGTTTCTGACAACTGTGCCTAAAGAGTGTATTTGTGACATGTTTTCATCATAGAATTCCTAAAGAGAAACCTCAAAACTAAAATGCCAAGTCACGTGTACGAGTTGGATGCTTCGGGGGAGAATTTCGAAAGCTCTCTCTCTGCTTCTTTAGGTGACCGAGGCTCGGCGCCAGTGCTCCAAGGGCGGCTTTCACTCGAAGGCAGAAATGAACACACTCGCCTCAGACATTTTGTACTTTTGCTTCCTTTATTAAAAACTTAAATTTAGATGTATTATTCCAATTCCTTTGGTTTAGACACACGATTTGTTTTCCTGCCCTTGAGCACACCACCAAGGCCGCCCACTCGCTCCCTGAAGGACGCGCTTTCCCACAGCCTCCCTTCCCCCACGTTCCCGCCGCTCCCCACTCCGTTGCGCAGCCACTCTACTTCACGCCTGAGAGACACGGGCTCCGTGGCCTCCCTGCTCAAGGGCCACTCCGAGTCTTTACTGACAGCTGTACTCTCAACTCAGCAAAACAACTGGGAAGGACAACCACCCTTCCGGAGCCGACGTCACTACCTGGGTAAGGGCTGTCATTACTGCTCTGTCCTCGGGGCCCTCGGAACACCAGCGTGCAAATCCTCCTCCCTCCTCCAGTCAACACAAGGGCCGGAGGAGGCCGAGTAGGCGATGAACAACTTACAATTTCAGGAACAAACTGCCATTTATTCTAAAAGGAACAACTCACTGTAACACGAGTAAAAGGGGTTCTGGAAGCCACGTGCGCTCCGCTGCTGCCCCGCAGGCTGGACCTCTGTCACGGCAGCCCCGCCTCAGTGCCACGCGTCTGCGTCTGCTACGTACCAGGAGGCCCGTCTACAGAGAGCACCCAGCCAGGCCCTGGGAAAGAGGGACATTTATTGAAGATACAAGAAACATTGTACACAGGACAACATCACCTCAATCCCCTTCAAAGTAGGCACCTTGGGACCTCGCACAATTCTCCCGGCATCTCTTCCACTGTTCAAAACACTGCAAAATCCTTTGTTGGAATTGCCATCAGCCGCCCTGTTGTGATTTCCTGAATCTCACTGATGGTCTGAAATCTCTTCACCTTTGAAGGTGATTTCAGTTTTGGGAAAAGCCAGAAGTCCCAGGGTACCAAATCTGGGCTGTAGGGGGCTGACTTACCTGGGTTGTCGATCTTTGTTGACTGTGGCCTGTACACACTCAGCATTCTCAGGTGTTCTGTTTGTTGCAGGCCTTCCAGAATGTGGATCACTTTCAACAGATTCTCAATCCTCTCTGACGCATTTGTGCCGCACTCATTGCATCGTCCCCAAAACTTCTGAATCACCTGAATAGTTTCTGCAGAAGAATGTTCAAGCCTAATGCAAAATTTGATGCAGATTCATTGCTCTACTCGCTCAGTCATTTGAATGTGACAGAACACAGTACACATGCTCACTCAACGATTTCTGCCGCCCCCACTGACTAGTGCAGTGAGGTTGTCAGTGTTCACGCATGCGCATTCCAGTCCACTCTCCTTGGTTGCCAGGTTACAGCAATGTCACACAAACCATTCTCATTATATTAACAATGGCTGGGCTTTTTCCAGACAGACCTCATTTTTCTATTCCTGATGCCTGTTCCTCTGATTTACCTGGAATCAACAAATCTGGGAGGAAAAAAGAAGATTCTTTAAGAAACTGATCAACGTTGGGTCCCACGTTAGAAAAGCACCAAACATCAACGGAACGAACTGTGTCACTGAGGAGCACTTCTGGGTGAGGTCTGGAGTTTATTTGCACGTTACCAGGCTCAAGTTTCATGCTGAAGGATTATTTCCAAGATTCATTTGCTGACAGCACATGCACTAATTTCCTGATTTTAAATTTGGGCACCTCCAAAGCATAAACAGGTCATCCCGGGAACCACTTTTTAAATACCTAAGGTTTATTAAAAAAAATAATTTGTAGCAGTAGGTAGTGTCCAACAGAAAGCACTCCATCTGTTAAACAATATCTTGGCTGCAAAGCTGCTCTTACTGTTGTGGATAGATAATGACATGGGAAAGTCATTATCGCCGTGGCAACAGTACCCAGAACTATCAGAGGAAAATTGCACATGGGACGGCTGGCTCTCGAGCAGTCATGCCTCAGCTTCCTCCGGCGTATGCTTTTTCTGCGAGTCTGGTGTGCTCTAGGGTACCACCAACCCAGAGCGGCTCCAAACTACAGATTGTGCGACGGCTTCACCGAGTCCCGCTCTTCCGGAATCATTATTCCACCAACTTGAGCACCTGCCTCGCTCCAAGCAAAGTGAATTAAATCGACAGCCTGGGAGCGAAATCAATAAACACCTAATAAATATATGTTATGGTGTAAAAGGCACAATAGAGACGAAAAAAGCAGTGGGACTTCCTTTCTGTACTCTGTACCCCCACCTTACTTTGTACCTGCTTCTTATTTCTCACGCTGGCTACAAAATTTGGGCACCATGTCTCTCGGCAGATCTCCCGCAGGCACGTCCCGAGCACGCAGCACCTGCTAACAAAACGTGCGTCCAACGAACCAATTTCCCACTTAGGTCCCCATTCAACAAACCTTTCCCCGGGCCAGGTCCAAGAGCTCAAGTAGGGTGGAAAGTCAACGCCCCCAAACCCAGATAGGATCACACAGATGAGAACGCTTTACAAACTTTTAAAATAAAAGCTGTGTCGGAGAAATGACCGCGCGTCAGGGACGATGACCCAGAAGCCTGGCATGGAACTCCACTCTCACGTGGGCAGCAGGGTGCCAGGATGGGGCCGGGACACGTGGTCCAAGGCCAGATGACGTAGCCCGTGCAAGCCTCTACGCCAGTGCCTGCTCCGGCTTCTGCCACGAACGGCCGCTTTTGTCGCGGCCTTAAGGAGGCACCGGAGTCTATCACCTAAGCTGGGGAAGACCCACCAGGCCTTCTGCGGCCCGGTTACCACTCCTAACGCAGAAACCAGGGGCATGCCAGCCACGTTGCTATGACAACTCAACCACCGCCTGCACCGGAACCAGAACCTTCCTCTGGAAGTGACCCCTTCCCGGCGTTCCGCGGAGCGGCGAAACCCCGCCCAGTGCCTTTCCCAGGCCTCCGGACTGTCTCAGCGGCACGCCTACCCTACCGAGGGAAGTCGTCGTTGCCCGCGTCCCTCTCCTCTTCGCCGCGGAGGGGGACTCTGATGGACATCCACTCCCTCCAATCAACTGACAAAGCGGTTGACGGCGGCCAATGGTAAGGCTGTAGGATGAGGCTCAGGCGTAAGGACCACCTTGAACCTGTCGGGGAGGGGCAAGTGACATGATTGGTGAACTCGAGTAGTTGCCGGCCAGCCTTCTCCAATCATGAAGAGCAGTTTGGAGCCAGCCCCAATGAGGACCGCGGGGGGTGGGGGGCGGGCCGGGCCTCTGCGGGCGGGGAAAGGCTTCTGGGGGCGAGTCGGGGTTCGACCGCAGAGGGTTCCGGCGAGTTTGCGGGATGAGCGGGTCCTTGGGCCGGGCGGCGGCGGCTCTGCTTCGCTGGGGGCGTGGCGTGGGCAGCGGCGGCCTGCGGGGTCCGGGAGTGCGGGCGGCGGGCTCGGCCGGCAGCGGCGCCTCGGCGGAGCAGTTGGACGCGCTGGTGAAGAAGGACAAGGTGGTGGTCTTCCTCAAGGGCACGCCGGAGCAGCCCCAGTGTGGCTTCAGCAACGCGGTGGTGCAGATCCTCAGGCTGCACGGTGTCCGGGACTACGCAGCCTACAACGTGCTGGACGACCCCCAGCTCCGGCAAGGTCAGGGCCTGCCGAGTGCGGGGTGGGGACGACAGGGCAAGGCCCCTCCTCGGGACCGAGGGTCTGTCTGGGGTTTGCGTGGGGTCAGGGCACGGGGTACTGCTGTATTAGAGAATCTCGGGTGGGGACGTGATTGACATGGACAGGACCCGAGGACCTGGGGCTCCGGTACTGTTGACAGTTTGGGCAGTGCGGTAAGTCCTAGCGGCTCACCGATCCTCACACGGAGCTGAAACAGGCGTTTCTGGGCCAGTTCTCTCGGGCTGCGCCCGAAAAGAGTGGTTAGCAGCCTCCCTCCCCGCTGTGCAGGACTGGGCAAGTGGGGTGAAGGGGGATTTAGTAAGTATGTAGCAGGTAGGCGCTTTTGGGCGTACCTTGAGGGCGTTCGCCTGTCTTTCGGGTGGACAAGCAGATAGTGTTGTGGACGGTGGGGCCGAGGTTGCCGGGGTCTGAGGCTGGTGGGGTCAGAGGCTGGCCTCTCCAGCTTCATCCTCTGTTGTTGGTCTGATTGGGATCTGGTGGTGTGGGAGAAAAGGGCATGAAGTTCAGGGCCAGGGGAGACTTTGCGGAGCCGGGGCTTGGAGAGGCCTGTAGGGAGAGGGACAGGGAATGACTCCTGGTCCCTAGCTAATGCAGGCTTGTAGCATATGAAGCCAGTGGCCAGGCAGCACCTGTGGCTTTTCACTGGCCCAGGCAGTGGAGAGAGGCCCTGTCTGCCAGTTAGCATCTTTCCTGCCGAGCACCGGGCTGCCGACCTTTGGTGCCGGTCTCCATGGGTCTGTGCCCTGGCTAAGGTGGGTCGGCGTTGGCGGAGAAATGGGGAGGTTGTGCCTGTACCGCCTGGAGGATGACCTAGGTGCTCTGCGTTCCTGTGAGAGACTTGAAATGCCTGAGTCCTGGCACCTCCCTGAGCCAAGTGCTGTTGCGTTACATGTTCGCAGAGGAGTCTTGAAGCACCAGGTTCTGCTATTTTACATGTGGACGCCTGCGTTTTGTAATCCTGTGATTACGAATGGCATCCTGCACTTGAAATGATCAGTCACAGTCATTCTCACGTTGATGAGACAGGCTGGTGGCGTCCTTCTGGGGCCAGCGTTTGGATCTAACGGTGGTTGTTGTTGTTGTTGTTAAAAACACAACCAATAACCATGCACATCTGGATGTATGTTTTGCCCTCTTGAGAGTGGGGGACAGGTGCCTGGGTGCTGTGTGTGTGGTTTATCCAGAGCAAGCTTCCAGTGAGTGTTTTAATACGTAAGTAGACGCTATTGCTTATCATCGTAAACTCTCTCCCATGTTCTTAAAAACATTACGAACACTCTTAAATTTCTGCCATTTCAGATCACTATTGTATTTCTTGCTTTGCGAACAGTGTCTTTTGAATGAATAATCATTATCCTATTGTTGAGTGTGTATTAAGCACTTGAAAATTTGTTCAGCCTGTTCAGTATCGGGGAATTTAAGGCAATAGTAAAGAACCTGTGACATTGGCAAACCTTACAAGTTGGATAACAAGTTGTCTGCGTGTGCGCATGCGTGCTGACGATGAGAGTCTGCAGCAGTGTCCATCACTCTGGAGGGATGTGAGTGCACTGACGGTTCCTCCTGTGCCGTCAGCGGAGTTGAAGGTGAGCAGAGCTGAAGGCCCCGCTGCTTCACTCCCGAGTGTGTTGTCCAGAGCGGGAGCTGACCCACTTCCTGTGTGAAGGGCCAGAGAGTAAATACTTCCAGTCTTTATGGACCGTGCGGTGTCTGTTGCCACTATTCAGCTCGGCTGCTGTGGCCAGAGAGCAGTCAGGGATAATGCATAAATGAGTAAGGGTGACTAAGTTCCAATCAAACTTCATTTACAAAAACAAGAAGTGGACCAGATTTGGCCCAAAGGCCGTAGCGTCTAGACAGACACCTGCATGTAAGTTAGGAGACGTGTAAGGATGTTTTTTGCAGCATTGCTTGGAATGATGAAAAATTGGCAGGAAGAGATCTTGTTCTATTAGTAGCAGACTGTATAAACTAAATTGTGGTTAAAATGAACCGATGTATTTATGTGACTGCATTTCAAAAAGACACAATGTTTAGTCAAAGAATCAGTTGCAAAAAGGTAAGTATGGCGAGATGCCATTTGTGTATATAAATGTTAAAGATGACAGACTGCCCTGTATCTAGCAGCTGTGTGTATGCAAGTGTAGGTCATGGGCAGGAGAGACAGAGGCTACAGGCCAGAGGCCACGTAAGCCCTGGCTCCAGCATGTGCTAGCATTGTTATTTAATCTCTCTAAGCCTCAGCTTCTTTATCTGTCAAGCAGGGATGATTATACTTACCTGGTGGGATTTTTGTAAAGATTAAATGAGATTATGTATGTAAAATAAAACAGTTAAAGAGGATGAAACTCTGTAACCCTTAGGTCAACAAATGGGTGTTTTTATACTGAGTGGCATCTCTAATTGGTATTTTCCTGCATTCTTTCCCTGAGCTTTCTCTGTTGTGTGTGTTTCTCAGACAAGCATTACCGGGAAGGGTGGGGCAGAGGACATCAACACGGAGAAGGCAGAATATCCACATTGTCCCCGGCCCGTGGGACTGTAATTCATTTCACCAGTTAGATCTCATTTCACCTTCATAATAAATCTGCAGGACATGGAGTTACCCCCATTTTATAGATGAGGAAACTGAGGCTAAGAGATTGGCAGATTTAGCCGAGGTACAAGCCAGCAAGCCACAGCCCGCTGCCTTGTGCCCTGTTCGCTCTGCCGCCCGCTCGGCTTTCCCTCTGGTGGGGGTCTGCTGTGCTCCAGGCTTTCAGCTTGGATTGTCGCCTGTTTCCGAGCAACCTTCTCTGAGGCAGGGAAGATGCGGAAATACAGGACTCTGGGAGGTGGTGGCAGGTGGCACGTGAGTTGCCGGAGGTCACAGAGCCTAGGAAGTGGCAGAGTTGGAATTATTCCGCATCTGACTCTGAAGCTGCTGTAGTGAAAATCTACCAGGAAAAAAAGAGGGCCAGGATCATGGTGCTCTTAAAGTGTATTGTCCAAACCAGGAACGAAGCGTGGTACTCTGAGATGTGATGGATTTTGAAAGGTATCTTTTGAAAGTTCTGGAAGGGAATTTTCCAGAACATCTTCTCCACTGTGGTCCGATACTTGGAATATTAAATTTCTGGTGGAGCAGCAGGTGTGTGTAAGACAGCCCCCGAACTTTGGATTCCCTCACCCTGTTCGCTAACTTTGCAGTCAGCATTTTCTGTCCCAGATTGAATCACTGCCTAACATCTAAAAATATGGTTGTCTTTACAATCCATTCTTGGATGTGATTTTCAAAGTCTCAAGAGTTGCTCTCTGATTCTGAGTAATTCCAAGTGATATTTATAAGAATTATCACTGTATATTGCAGTTTTTGAAAATTGAAATGTGAGAGAAATTAGCCGCATTTAAACAATTAATCACAATCATGGGGACTCATTTGAATTTCTGCTTACGAACAGCGGTCTTTCATTGTTGGGCGTTTCTCACATCACCCTACGGCGGTGGTTTCCAGCCGGTGCGCTGCCGGGGTTTCCGACACCAGCGCTGCCGGGCCGTGTGGTCGGGCGCTGACCCTTCCCCTTTAGGCTGTCAAGTAAAAAATGACAGCAGCCCACACAGCGATGGCTGTGTGGTCTGAATGTGTCAAAATTATACTTTTTTTTGTCAGATCGGGAAGAAAAATCATATTTTAGCATGCCATAGAATTTTAGTAATTAGTTTACGTGTGCCATGAGATGAAAAAGGTTGAAAATCGCTGGTCTATAGGAATCAATTGGATATTTCCTTAAATATTTAAACCCATATCAGACTTTTTGAAAATGGAATATAGCATGTTTTTAAAGAAAGATGCCAAAGCTTTGCCTTGACATCGGCTGCCTGTAACATTTGTTAATCTAAAAATTAAAGAAGCAGGTAAGCTGAATTTTGATAAACTGTCAGCTGAGAAGCACCTTGGCTCCTGTCCCAAGGGGTTTGGGAAGAGTTAGCCCCCTCGCACATGGCTCCGTGTTGGACGCTCAGAGTGGCTGGAAAGCCCCCTGGTTTTGGTGGTTTTGAGGCAGGAGACAGCATAGGAACAACTCTGAGACTGTAATACTGTTGCAGGCCAGCATTTAGCACCTTGGTTGCCAGGAAACGTCTTTTACCAATTAAATAGAATAAATAGTAAACTGAGGCAGGGAGGAGGAGGGAGACATGTCTCACACACCAACTCAGTAGTCCTGAGCCTGGTCTGATAATATCACCAGGTGTTCCAACATCACAAGAAACACTATGTTAGCAAGAAAGAAGGGAAGTCTTTGAAATTCTTTGTAGCATTTCCACTATCTGGGAAAGAAACCTTGAAACTGTGCATTCATCCCAGGGCCTGGAACGCGGGAAAGGGTCCCCAATGCCCAAAGAAAGAGCCCGTAAAACGACTTTGGTTAATCATCTACCTCTGGTCACTATCTGTTTTATGAGGGAGTCCCTGATGCTTACAGGAAGAGCCCATAAAGAACTTTGGGTAACTGCCCCAATTTTAATTAACTGCGTCCTGTCACGTACTTGTTTTACAAGAAGATGAACAAATGGCGTCTGGAGCAAGATAAGGATTCGGGCTAACAGACCCCCACACGTACCTGAGTTTGGGTAGTCACATTCCCCCAGGAAAGCTGGCACCGCATTTACCCGTTAATCAGTATGTGACTTTTTTCCTCCTATCCCACCAACTATATAAGTCCTCAGAACAAAGGACTGTCTCACTCTCGCTCTCTCGGGCCACAGAACCTCTGGCCACGCGGCCCCAGGCTGCCCAGGGGCTTGCCACCCTGGTCTTCAGCCGCTCTTGCTTTTCTCACCCTGCTTTGCCCTGAAACTTTGCCTGTCACCCCCTACTCTACCCAGTCCTGTTCTCTTCCATGGGAATGGGTCACTAATAAACTTGTAGTATGATTACATACTACAAGACTTGCTAATACGTAATTCTTTACATGCATCAGCAGGAAGAACCAGGTCTCTCCCGTCAACAGTTTGGGGGGAAGGACTGATCCCTGCAGCGCATCTTCCCCTTCCCCTTCCTCTAGAGGCAGACATACGGTCTGCGGCCTCGAGTTCAATGAATGAGACAAGCCCAATGCTTCGGTCAAGTGTGGCACCATAAAAATGATACTGAAAGCAGATCAGTCTGTTACTTAGCAAAGATTTGATTTAAAAGAATTGCACCTTGTTTAGGATTAAATGTGTGGTCTTTGCATGGCCCTCAGATGGCAAATTTATTTTCATTTTTGGTATGTTTCAGAAATTGTAGGCACTCACTAGAAGGATCAGTAGGTATTTATTGTCATGGAAAGCTCAATACAACATACTATTTGGAAAAAAACAGATACAACAGCATGCGTGTAAGTGGTTCACATACATAAATGTAAAGGATGTTTAAGAAAGTTTAGAAGTTCACATGTACTTTAAACATTTCTTAATTCCTACACCCACCCTCAGTCATAATAAAAGTAAAGATTTTTCAGTGTCGTCATAGAATGAGTTCTGATGGACTGTATTGAAGACAGAGGTAGAGCACACACACGCGCGCGCACACACACACACACACATACACACAGCTTGTACGCTAAGTGATCACACGGCACCCAACGTCAGGATGTTGAGAAACCTGAACTCCTCCGGGTCTTCTAGTATAGTTAGATACTTGGTACCATGAATACATTCTGATGCTTAACGGAATGGGCCCTTCTTCCGTAACCCCCACAGCCCATTCAGTCGACACCCAAAGGGACTTGGAAGTATGCTTCAAAGTTGCTAAGGGAGTAGATCTTCAGTTCTTATCACAAGAAAGGCAATTTTGTAACTACAGACTTGTTGTGGTGACCATTTTGCAGTAAATGCAAATACCACATGGTACAACTGAAACTAATGTAACATCGTGTGTCAGTTACACCTCGGTGAGAAACAGTTCAGAAAGAAAGAAGTGTGCTTTCCGGGGCCTGTTACATTGTAACCGTGTCACCCTGTCCCTCCCTGAGTCTGGAGAAGAAAGATAAGCCCTCAGCTCGCCTGGGGGCCTTTTCTGGTGCTGCCCTTCAGTGCCAAATTGCTATTTAAAAAAAAAAAGTTTTCAATGAGAAAAACATGTATCTTGGATAGTTACTTGTGATATAACTCAAATTGGTCATTTTGTTTGGAAAATAAACATTTAGTAGTAA
This sequence comes from Anoura caudifer, assembly GCA_004027475.1. Classification (NCBI taxonomy): domain Eukaryota; kingdom Metazoa; phylum Chordata; class Mammalia; order Chiroptera; family Phyllostomidae; genus Anoura; species Anoura caudifer. Next base: position 97,231 of record PVKU01003252.1, read on the forward strand.
ACGATAGGGTATCAAGACCAGTTTGTGTTTTTAGTTTACGTAAAGACCACCACTGGACTGGTTTTATAACTTGTGTGATACTGTGTTTTGTTGGTGGAGTCTGTTGAATTTTCTATTACGTGCTCGTTTTGACTGCTTTAAAATAACCGCCTATCTGTGTGTGACATAACCACGTGCGCTCTGCAGGGATTGAGGGTTGTAGGTCACGAAGTGGACCATCCTCTGTTCTAGCAGAGCCGACACGGACGTTCACTGGCTGGGTGTGTTTAAATGGGACATTTCATCTCAACACAGGATAGAGCGGTGAGGACAAACATTAGGAAAGGGTTTTTTTATGTCTTAGGATTGAAACTCCCGTTGCTTGTTACCACCCTGTCTTAACCGCTGTCCTTGAGGCTCAGAACCATCCACAGCTGCCCTGTGTCTCCTGATCACATGGGTGCTGGGCGGGCTCTTGTTTGCAGGGAGTGGGCTCACTCGCCGGGGCCCTGTCCTGGACCTCCACCTGGGCTCCACACGTGCTGGGCCTCCCCTTCGTGACCTCAGTCCCAGGAGCTCCGAGCTGAGCCAGGTCACCTGCCCCTGGCGTGCCCCTCCCAGGGGCGGAGCAAGACGAGGGCTACAGATTGTAGCCCTGGAGAGGGATTTTTCTCTGGGCCAGAGAACCGTTAGGATGAAACCAGTGGCTGATGTCAGAGCAAAAGTGTGGTGGGCGGTGTCCGCTGACCCAGGCTGCGTTGAGCGGGGACAGCCTCCCTCGGCAGTGTCGCCCCGGCGGCTCCTGTGAAGCAATCTGCTTGGCAGTGGTACCGTGGCACTTCCTTCAGGGGTCATTTTACTGAGCACATGCCTGGCAGATGCGCCGAAAACGTGGCTCCGGGCATCTTGTGTGGCTTCCATTGCCGATCACGCACGCTGCCGTTAATCACATGCAGGGTGTGTGCCGGGTGTTCCACGGGAGAGTTGCACTCACCTGATTCCCCTCGAACCCCGTGGGGCGAGGGTGGAAACAGGCGAGAGGTGAAGTCGCGACCTGTCCGAGGTCCCCAGTTTGGAGTGGAGGTTAGTTAGGGTTTAAACAGCGGGCCATTTGGCTCTGAAGCTGGTGCTCTGTGTAGCGGACACCTTGCTCCCCCAGCCTGGGGAGGGCAGGAGGGAGCCCCGGGTCTTCGCAGGGGCTGGGCAGACAGCGTGTCGCCGTGGGAAGTCCAGCTCTGATGTGTGAATGACACTTACCTGTCCTCTCCCCGCAGGCGTCAAAGACTACTCCAACTGGCCCACCATCCCGCAGGTGTACCTCAACGGCGAGTTCGTGGGCGGCTGCGACATTCTCCTGCAGATGCACCAGAACGGGGACCTGGTGGAAGAACTGAAAAAGCTGGGGATCCGCTCCGCCCTTTTAGATGAAAAGGAAGACCAGGACTCCAAGTGAGGGCGGCGCGTCCTCCCTGCGGAGAGGCCACCGTGGGAGGGGGCGCCCGCGGGCCGCGCCCTCGCTGCCCAGGGGACGCCTCACCGAGTCTGTCCTCCCTGCTCAGATGGCTGCTCGCTCCAGCGTGTGAGCAGCCGGTGATTTTGTGTGTCTGGTGTCTGGGCTATGAAGATTCTGTTGTGTATTTAATTATATCCACTGCACTGTCATAATTGAAGGTCGTGTTACCATCTTGTAAACAGCATTTGTTCTCATTCGCTCTTTGCCTGATTCAGGAGTAAAACTAGTTTTTGAATCATGATTATTATTCATGAGTCCTCTGCCAATGTGTCAATCTGCAAAGATCATATCTCCCCCCAAATTTTTTGTAATTCGTTCTGTTAAGAAAAATGGCCAAGGAAGAGCACATGATAACTGGGGTGTCATTTTTTAAAATAAACTGCCAGGGATACAGCGCATTGAGTCGTTGATTCTGAATAGCAGTGGGTCTGTGTTTAGTCTGTCCTGCTGCTGTTGTGGAAGCCCCTGGACGTGGTGGCTCACGGAGGTGCTGGGCAGGGGGTCGGGGGAAGCTGGTCCTGGCCGGGAGAGCCTTTGGACTCCCAGAGCTGTCCTTGAGGCCTCTTCCATGTCAGTCCACCCGAGGGCCTCCGGGAAATGCTCGGAGAGCAGACTGATGAGGCAGGGGTTGGCCCGCCGAGCCGGGCTTGGGGTTGTTCAGAGCTTGCCGCTTCTGCCATCATCCCTCCCCCTCCCCCGGAAAGAGGGTTTTGAGATCCCCAAAGACAGGAAAGGGCAATGGCAGCCCCACCCCCACCCCCACGTCAGTGGGGGCTGTCCTGTCCGATCCCTTGGGTGACCGCAGAGATCATCCCTTTGGGGAAAGGCAGGTCATCCTGCCAAGCAGGTAATTTCTCAGGGGAGGCATTCACCGCGCCCCGCCTGCCCCAGTGCCCTCTGCATCTGCTGCGATCCGCCGGGTCTCACAGGTGAAGCGAGGACACCGGAAGGAGGGCCACGTGCCCAAGATCTCACCCTGCTGCGGCACTCGGTGGCCCTGCCAAGGCAGTCCCTGACATCCCTCCACGCTGTCCCTGCATGAATCCCGGCCGCGGGGCACACAGCGGCCTGCCCCTCGCCTCCGTACCCAGTGTCGGGTGTGGTGCTTTTCCGCAAGTTCCCCTCTTTCGGCTTCTACCGGCATACCCCTAGGGTCATCCGAAAACTGAAAGGATGAGAAAGCTACCAGCAGGGGGCAGCCGTGTAAGAAACCTCCCCAGAACGCTAGGGCCAGGGCAGAAGGGCCAAGATGACACAGCAGCTGATGAGTCACAGATCCCATCGGCCACCAGAGACCTTACAGGTGCAAGCACTCACTGAGCTCTACAAGAAGTGGGAATGTTCTTCCCGGAAGTGTGCTCACCAAGTCTTTGCCAGGAGGGAAGGTGGAGATGCCGCCGAGTGTCAGTGGGAAGGCTCCGAATGACCTGCGTGATCGGGCTTCACCGGGGTAAGGACAGCGGTGACAGCAGAGTTCTGGCACGAACAGCAACGCCACTCACCATCCGGTTCAGATGGCCAGGCCACCTCACAGCTGCCCAGTACTGGACGCAGGGATCTCTGGGGTCCTTGTCACAACTCCTGAGTGCCCTGTTACTAGACCCTTTAGAAAGAGATGAAGTTCTTTGGGCAGAGAAAAAGTGGAATGATTGCAGGTGGTTTTTGTTTCATGAGCAGTAGTTAGTGGGCGACATTGCACTTCTCAAAGCTCCGGGTTCTGGAGATATTTTAGGGCAGAGGGAACGCGTGAGGAGTCTCGCGGGTTTATAGTTACTGGCCCTGCCACATTTACTCGTGTAGAATCTGGGACATCCAGCTTTCCTAAAATTCTGCAAGCCACAACAGCAAGCTCAAGAGAGAATTCTTTTTTTTTTAAATTTAATTTTATTTATTTTTAGAGAGAGGGGAAGGGAGGGAGAAAGAGGGGGAGAGAAACACCAATGTGTGGTGGCCTCTCCTGGGCCCCCAACTTAGGACCTGGCCCACAACCCAGGCATGTGCTCTGACTGGGAATCAAACCGGCGACCCTTTGATTCACAGGCCGGCACTCAAGCACTGAGCCACACCAGCCAGGGCAGAATTCTTGTAAATGTATTAAATAGCTCCTTTCCCCTTATTGGAGATACGTTGTGTCGGGGGGGTTGGGTCCCTGGCCGTTTGCGACACGGACGGCCTCTGCTGGCACAGTTATGCGGCAGGACATTTAAACCCGAGGGGAGCAATCTTCCAAGTCATCCTTGAGTCAGGAGAAAAGAGATTTTGGTGGAGGGTCACAGAAAAAGTAGCCGATTTGATAGATTAAAGAAAATTTTCACTTCCCACCTAGGAGCTGTTTAATACATCTAAAGAATGACTTCAGCGATTCCCAAGAACTCCGGCAGCTAACCTGAGGGGCTGCGGAGGGAGGGTGAAGGGGGAAAAGCTGTTTCGGGCCCAAGTGCGAAGCTGTGCACAGCAACCGGGGGGACTTAGAGGAATCCTGTCCCGTCCTTGGCCTGAGAGCAGCATCCTTACTGCCCTGTGGGCCTTCGTGGTGGCCACTTTTGACCAGGGAGCGGATCCGGCCCAAGGCCGCAGGTGCTGCAGAACCGGCACACCTGGTTTCCAAGGCCTTTTCTGACTTCAGCCGTGGCCTTCCCCAGAGTCCCCCCTGGCCACTCACCTGACTGCAGTTGCTGCCTTCTTGGCTCCACCTGGGGACCCCCTGGGGCTAGTGTGTGTAGTGCTCACCAATGCATGTGCCCAGTGAGGGGAGAAGGAATCCTTTCCTCCATTCCTTCCGGATTGGTCACAGGAAGCACTAGTTCGTTGCGGTTTTCGGGTCAGCGTGCGGACTCGGGTCAGACTTCCTCGAGCTCCAACCTGACCCCTCCTGGCGTGCGACTGACCTCACACAGGAGCCTCCTTCTCCTACTCGATCGACCAGGGAAGGCCAGTGTCGTCTGCGTCAGGCAGAGATGGGAGGGTCCCCGTCAGCTCAGGCCCACAATGAGCTCTCAGGATGAGTTAACCTCTAGAGCCAGCGTGGACTTCACCTGGACTTTGTATTGTCCTGCGTTACCTCCTTTCAGGGCCTGCCAGAGCAGAAGAAAGTCCATGCTGATCGGCAGGCCACTGTCAATGTCCCCGTTGCCCCGGTGATGGAGACTCATCTTCGAGGGTAGATGACGGGATCTGAGACCTGTGAGGGTCTCGGTGGAGTGTACCGCCACCCAGCTGTTCCTGGGGACAGGACGGCCTTGGAGAGAAAAGAAGTCCCTGGAAATTACTTTCCTGAGCTTACAGTTTGACTTGCAGAGTTCTGGTTTTTAAATATTACTTCAGCTTCACCCAGTGGGAAGTCCTTACTGAGCCCATTAAGTGGGGCTTTTACTGTGCGGAGTTACGCTTGAAAGAGCACAGTTCAACCTTGACTCCATTCTCATTTATCAGCAGCCAGGGTTGCGATCCCGGCTCCAATGCACCTCATTAAGAATTTTCACAGGATGCATTCTGCCAGAAAAAAAAGAGGTAGAAGCGCCCCCGGTTGACAGGAGGTTTGATGATGAAGGGTGGGATGGTCATTGGCACGTCTGTCCCCAGTCCTGAGCAGGCCATGAGTCCCTGCCAGGCCCTGGCCTATGGGAGGGGACCTCCTCCAGGCTGGTCGGGAGCTGAGCCCTTGGCGGGGCTCAGGTGGGGGTAGGGCTGGAAGCAGGTGTCAGGATACTTGGAATCTGAAGGAGAGTTTCAGCGATGACACCACGCCGTTACCTGCAAGCTATAATCCTGAGGACCCAGCAGCACAAATCCTGTCACTCCGGCTTTTTAAATTTTGGGCTTTATCCACAGTTCCTCCTCAGGAGCGTCGCCACATGCAGGTGGGGGCCCCTTCAGCGTGTGTCTGCGGGACCCAGCTGGTGCCCTTGGGGGGCCGTTGCACCAACCAGGTGTCGGCCACACTAACCAGGCTCTTCCCCAGCCTCCCACAAACCAGAGCAGGATGGGCCTGGAACCGGTCATCAGCCACCTTCCTCACGAAGCGAAAAGGGGAACCTCTGAGCTTGGCCTGTGGGAGTGTGCAGGGGAGGCGTGGAGGGCTCGAAACCCCCACGCTTCGCAGAGAGGCCTGGACACAGACGGTGTCCTGCCTGATGGTGACCTGCGTGCCGGAGGCCCCAGTCACACTCCAGCAGTTTGACCTCTGAGTAGCTAAGTGATAAGCACCCACACAACTGGATGCCAATAAAAACCCCCGCACACCGCGGCCCAGGTGAGCGCCTCTGGTTGGCGACACTTGGCACGCACCGGCCCACTGCTGCTGGGAGAGCGAAGGGCTGTCCCTGGCTCCGTGGGCAGAGCATACCTGGCAGCTCCTACCTGATCTCTCACAGACTCCACCCTGGGCACCTCTTACCTTTGCCTTTTTAAAAATCTGTGAGTTCCTCTGAGGTGGCCTTGGGGACCCTTGACACGGGAAGGATCCCCAGGTGGCTGGGCTTGGAGCCCCCACACTCTCCTCTGAGAGAGACAATTTCTTGATAACGTCCTACAAACTGGCCAGTTACCAGGCCAGCCCCGTGACCCTCCTGTGATGCCCTCTGGCTTATTTGGGTCAGGACTGGAACACGTAAGCAGACTTTTCTAAGGGCTCAGAAATGGCCTCGGGAAAACACAGACAAACAGCCAACAGGACGCAGAGCCTGCCCAGCTGGGCTTGCTAATTAATGGCCCAGCCTTCTTACCCCGCCCCCGGCAGCCCCACCCCTGGCCCCCCACAAGCTTTTCAGAGAGGCTGTTCTAAGCCTCCTCTTCCACCAACCCGGAGCAGTCTGAGCTGGGATTTCCTGTCTGGGTTCCAGCCTCCTGCCGGCACTAACTAACGTACCTGGGACAGGCCTCTGACCCCTGTGCCTGGGGCAGGGGAGGGGGGTCACTCATCTGTTACCTACACACAGTACAGGACATGGCGGGGGTGGAGGGGGGGGTGGGCGGGGGGTTTGTGTTGCAGAGTGATCTTGAGCCAAGTGCTCCTCTTGGATTTTCCTCTGTTTGTTTTATCGGTCATGCACATTTGAAACTTCTCTCGAGTTTACATTTCCTGAGGTCAGCAGGGTTGTTCAACAGAAACCCTGCCTCAAGGCAGGGACTTGGGCTGAACCCTTGAACCCCAGGAGCAGGCACAACCCCAAACTCCAGTGGAATTGCTTTGTGTTGCCGTGTACAAGGGGAGCCTCATTTCCCAATGAGAGGGCTTTTTTGAAAGTTTTGTTAATATAATATTCTTTTAAAGTTTTGTTAACTTTTAAAAAGTTTTGTACATATGGAACACTCAAATATAGTAACTATACACCATCACTATCTTAAATATATTTTAAAGTTAATTTAAAATTTTACCAATGAGGACATTGAAGCACTGAGAGGTTGAGTGAGTTGCTTAGGACACACGGCTAAAAAAAAAAAAAGTGAAAGAATTGGAATATAAGCCCCAGCAACCGGCTCCAAGGCCCGCCATGATCCTAACTGCTACCCTATTAATTTAGTTACACATGCTATAAAACATATCTAAGGGTACCTAACACGAGCTCATATATGTATGTATATGTGCCTGTGTGTACAGGTCTGTATGTAGGTGTGTGTGTGTGTGTGTGTGTGTGTGGAAGAGACAGACAGTAAAAAGGCAGAAACTATGTTTGTCTTAATAGGTGCTCAACACATATTTATTGCGTAATTAGCAGCCATTCTGGGTTTGTTTTAAATGCTAAGTGGACAAAGCCCTTGCACGTTCTCGGATTTACCTGCAGCAGTAAAGCCTTCAGTGTCTTTGCAATGCCCTCTTCTGATCGCCTTTGTTTTGCAGTCTCAGAGCGCGTCGCACCACAGGTGCCCAGCAGATGGCGCTGCGTCCCCGAGACTGAGCCCCTCCACTTCGCGGTGGCCCCCTTCCGGTTTCCTGACTTGGACTCAGCGTCACTGAGACATTCTGATCTTCCCTGATGTATCCCCTATGTGAAAAAGAAAATTAGGCAGATTTATAAATGTCCCCAGGTAGAGCCCTGCTTCCCCCACATTCCGCATTTCCTCCCACTGAAGGGGGTGTCTCCTGAGTCCACGGCAGGGGAGTGGATTCTGTCACCAGGCAGCACAGGCAGTTAAGGAACGCCTACAGGGCTGGAAGTCCACTCCTTCCCCCGGGAACGCCTGCTTTAGCGCGCTGGAACCGGCTGGTTCTGTCTTCTCCGCCTGAGAGCAGACCAGCAGGCAGGATGGAGAGGCGGGAGACCTAGACCAGAATCCTGGCTCCCACTTACCTAGGAGGAGCCAGCTCTCGGAGCCTCAGTGGTCTCACCTGTTAAATGGGGATAATCACGGCACCTCCTGTCAAAGCATAAGTCAGCGCAGGTAGCGATTAGATGCTGCTTTTCTCCTCCACAAGGGAAACCCACAACAGCAAAGGCAAAGCCAGGATTTGTGTCTGAGATGGAGGGGCGGGGGAGGGAGAAGCTGGGTGTCTGGAGGTCGACTTCGTTCTCCTTTCTCAGGTGAGAGGTGTAGGGGCTGGCAGGGTGTTCTGCCCTTGGTTGGTCATGGGCCTCCAAAAAACATGGGGGTTATGTCTGACACATTCAGACAGGCTGTGCCTGTACCTGTCTGTCCTGGCCCCTTGTGGGCTCCCCATCTCCCATGTTCCAGGCCGGCTCCATTGCCTCGTCCTCCCTCCAGGGTGGCTGTGGGACTTGAAGATCAGGTGTGACAATGTGCTGGAAAACGGGACGATTAGTCTTGTCCAAACCCACCTCCCACCAGTCGCTCAGACCAGACACCCTTTTCTTCCTTCTCCCAATCCAAGCAGGCCCTGCTGGCACCTGCCCAGATCTCTCTCGAATTGGTTCTCTTCTCTCCACCCCCATTTCCAGGAAACCAATGCCTAGCTTGCCTGCCTGTCCATTGTCCACACTTAGAAAGCCACATGCCCGTAAGTCACCTGGATGAAACTCTCCGATGGTCCCCAGAATATTCCTTGCAGTGGCTTCTGGGGCCTCGGGTTATTTTCCTCCGTAAAGGGGGAGAAGGGTAGCACCTGTGAGGGTGTTTGTGCGTTTTAAATAGTCTGCTGCTTTGGTTTGAGTGTTTGGTCCCCCAAGATTCCCACGTAACTCCCAGCACCAGAGAGGGAGTGTTTGTTCAATGGCCAGGAATTGCTTCCACCTGGGTCTCTCACCTGTGTCCCTGGGTCAGGAAATGGGGGAGAAGGGGTCCTGACATCTTTGCTCAACAACTGACCTGTCGGGTATGGGTCTCCGTGTCTTCATTCGTAATAGGACTCTTCCCATGTCGGGGATACTAAGAGAAGTACAGCTGCCTTGACCTCAAGAGCTAAGGGGGAGACACTGTCCCTTGCAGAGAGGGAATGGGGACTGTTTTCCCAGCGATGGAACTGGAGGGACCTTCAGGCCTAACTACTGTGACCTGTGTTGTGCCGAGGCCATGGCGGCCTCAGAACTGGGGGAGGCACATAAAAGACCTGTTTTCTCAGTTCTGACCTGGATCCTCCATGGGATTTCCCCAGAGTGTCTAGCCCCGGTCCCAGGAAGGGCACTGGATCGAAGGCCAGCAAACTGAAGTCCAGTTCTGGCTGTGTACACCCTACGGCCATTCTCCAGGAGCTGGTCCAAGGGTATGGGCCCGTCTGGGGGCTCAGTCCCCCGCACCCAGCAGCGTGCCCTGCGTGCAGCAGGCTGGATGTTATAGGTTGAAAGATTACAGACGAAAGACAAAGCTGGCAGGAGCCAACTAGAAAACAAGTCACCGAGGAAGGATAAGTTCACGGTCAGCTGGGCACCGAGGACCTAAAGGTCCACCACCCCAGCAGGAAGTCAGCACTCTCAGGGGGGGCTGTGGGCAAATGCGCCTTGTGAGAGAGCTGCCTCCTCACCCCCCTCTGTCCCCTCACCTGGATTTACTTTTCTGCAGGGCATTCATGGCCACTTGAAAAATGTATGCGTGTATTTTGTATTGACCTCCTTTCAAGTTCACTGCCTTGTGCTCTGCCCTGTCCAGGCTGCTGTTGAACCACCCGATGAGTTCTCACTTCTAGACAGTGTGGTTTAAGTGCTGCTTAAGTTTTTCATGGATTATAATTCTTGATTAAAATTCCCCATTTATCTCTTGTGCATCATTTCCTCTATTTTTAACACATTAATTTTAATTATTCTACAGCTCACATTGGTTCACTCCACCATTTATATCATCCATAGTTTTGCCACTATGGTCTTTTATTTTTCTGGTTATGGGTGATATTTTCTTCCTCTTTAAGTAGCACATGATTTTTTAAAAAGATTTTATTTATTTATTTTTAGAGAAAGGGGAAGGGAGGGAGAAAGAGAGGGAGAGAAACACCCATGTGAGAGAGGTCAGTTGGCTGCCTCTCCCATATCCCCAACCGGAGACCTGGCCCACAACCCAGGCATGTGCCCTGACTGGGAATCGAACCAGCAACCTTTTGTTTCACAGGCCGGCACTCAGTCCACTGAGCCACACCAGCCAGGGCTGCATGATTTTTGACATTTGACGTATGCCAGTTATTTTGTGTAAAGGACCCATGGAGGCTATGGTGAGGTTCCACAGTTTCCCCGATATCCTTGATGGAGAATTTCAGTGATTTTCCCCCCATTTTTTCCTGCTGGTGCTGAGAAACCACAGAGGTGGGAGTGGGGAGAACTGTTTTGGTGCTGCTGCTTGTTGCTGTTTTCTAAGCACCTGGGGAATATTTGGCACATAGTAGGTGCTCAAAAATACTAAAAAATACTTGCTGAATTAAACTGAATTTGGTTTAAGTTTCAGGGCCTATGAAGTTTCTTCATTCAGCCTCAAACAACACAGAACATTATTTCTTCCCCGCCCCCAGCTTTATTGGGGTATAACTGACAAATAAAATTATGTATATTTAAAGTGTGCAATGTGATATACCTATACATTTGTGAAATGATTAGCACAAGTAAGGTAATGAACACATCCATCACCTCACCTACTTACTTTTTTATGTGTGGTGAGAATGTTTAAGATTTATTCTCTGAGCAATTTTCAAACACACAGCAGGATTATTAACTACAGTCACTGCAGTGTGTATAACATCCCCAGAACTTCTTCTCATAACGGGAATTATTTAACACCTCTGAGGCTCAGAGTCCTCATCTATAATGGGGGAGTCATAATATTGGCCTAAAAGGTTGCAGCGAGAATTTAAACACAGCTTTTGTACATACATTGTACCTTAGTCCAGGGCTTCACACACAGGAGGTACCAAGCCAATGGAAAACCCAGGCTACTCTGCCATTTTTTAAGTGACTTGGGTGGCCTTCGTTACCTTTAGGTACAGCGGTGGTGACGGAAGGTCGTGAAGGCTCTGAGAGGTGTTTAGAAGGTAGCACTGAGGGAGCTCAGGTGAGGGAGAAGCAGTATTTAAGTACAAAGCCAGAGTTTCTGCACCAGGGCCTGGGAACTGGCATTCCCCGGGCCAGTCTCGGCGCTCCAGACTCTCCTGTTGTCCAGGGCTTCCCTCACCTGATGACAGTGACCACCCATGGTACAAAAAACGTCCCAGCAGTTGGTGTGGCTTCCCACGTGTGTCAGTGTGCTGGGGCGCTGGGGGAGAGAACGTGAGGGAGACAAACCCCGGCATCTTTCTGACTTGATGTGAGACCCCTCAAGTACGCGGACTGTGAGAGCCAAGAGCTGTCGGCAATCACGCGTGGACTCCCGTCACACACGAAGAGCTCGGAGGCCCATGCTGCCCGACTCCCCGGTTTTCATCAGCGTGGATGTTGTTCAGGTCTTTGATCCCAGTAACCGACCCAACAGGTTGAGATGCTCCAAGCCCTTGTAGTAAAGAGCAGGGAGAAGAGGAGGCTTGGAATGTGGCCTCAGGTTTGGGATAATGAAGCTTCTTGCTGAATGTCTGCAGGTCTTCTTGTGCATTGAACAGCCTGAATCTGTGTGTGTGTGTGTGTGTGTGAGAGAGAGAGAGAGACAGAGAGAGAGACAGAGAGACAGAGAGAGAGAGAGAGAGAGATCATTTCCCCTTGGGGGTTATCTATTAAACAGCAGCATTTCAAAATTAGTAGACATCTAATCAATCACTTCTGATAGAGCGATCAGTTACACCAGCAGCAAGACAGAATTTCTCAGCAATCTGGGACAGTCACTAGCCACACCCACAGCACCTCCCAGGGGACAGGTGTGTGTGTGTCAGCTTTGGGCCATCAAGGGGAGCACACAGAATCTAGGGTCTGAATGACAACTCTTTCCGTTAAACACCTTCTCAAACCATCTCTAGGGGCAGGTAGAGGTATGCGTGTGGGTACAACTGCGTCTAAATCTGTTATCCTTGGAGATCCTTTGTCATCTCTGAACTCAGCTCTCTCGTCTCCAAAGTGGGGTCCACGCCAGGCCCCGCCCACTGCACCTGCCAGGAGGGCGAAGGGAGACGTTACAATCTCACATTCCTGGTAGAGCATCTCTCCTCCCTCATCCTTTTCTTTTTCAAAACTTTTGCTGGATATTCTTCCCAGCATTCTTTTCCCAATGAACTTTAGAATTGTTTTGTCCACAGATTCCCTTTTTCACTTTGGCTCATCTACACAGGTTTGAGCATTGAAAAATCACTGTAACATCAGCTGGCCCCGAGCCCTGGAAAACACAGGCTCCGTGTGGCGGAGACGTTCCCTCTTCCACCTGCTGAGAGCGGGGCTCCTGGCCTCACTTCCGTGCGCACTGCACCCTCGGGTGGGCCCGGATCTCCTCCTGGGACAGGGGAGCGTTTGCTCGCCTCCCTACCAGTCTGGGCTTGGCCCAGGGGTGACTGCTTCTCCTCTGGAAGTGCAGGGGTTGTAACCTTTTCTCTGAGTGTCAATACTTTTGGCTTTGGCCACATGGTTTCTATAACAACTCCTCACCCCTGCTATTGTGCAAAGGCTGCCACAGACGATACGAAAATAAATGGGTGTGGCTGTGTGCCAATTAAATTTTGTTTATAAACACACGTGTCAGGCTGGATTTGGCCAACCCTGCTGTAGTGGATGGTCCAGAGGGCAGGCTCTTGAGATAACCAGCTTGGAGTTGAACCCAGGGTCTGCCCCTGTGTATCTCCGTAGCCTAAGGCCAATGACTGAACCTCTTAGTGGTTAAGCTCCTGTGAGGGCTCATTGGCTGTCTCAGCAAGTCTGGGCTGAGGGATGCTCAGAGAGCTGGGGAAGCATGAGTTCTGGGTGTGTCCAGGAGGGTGTTTCCAGGAAGATTAGCATTTGGACTGGCGGACCCCTTAAAGAAGACCTACCCTTGTCAATGTGGGCGGGCTCCATCCGGTCCTTTGAGGGCCTGAAAAGAACCAAAAGGCTGAAGAGGGGCAAACTCCCTCTCTCTGCTGGAGCCCAAACACCCCTCCTCTCCTGCCCGCAGACATCAGGGTTCCTTATTCTCGGGTGTTTAGACTCAGCTCAGCTGGGGTCTTACTCCTGCAGCCCCCTGGTTCTTGGGCCTGTGAGCTCTGAATGAATCACATCAATGCCTTTCTGGGTCTGGAGCTCACACATGGCAGATGCAATCATGGGGCTTCTCACCCTCCGTAACCGTGTGAGCCGATTCCTATATCAAATCCTCTATCTATCTACCTACCTACCTATCCATCCATCCAACCTATGGATTGTTTCCCTGGAGAAGCCTGACTGATATACCCCCCATACCCATTCTCCCCCTTTTCACAGCAGGAGAGATTTTAGCTGGCACTTGGCATTCTGGAATCGAGACCACACTCCCAGCTACCTGTGATCACGTGACTACATTCTAGCCAATGGGATCTAAGCCAAACTGTCTTGTGTTGGTTTCCGGGGAGTCTTCCTGCAGAGACAGCCCCTCTGCCTTGGACCTGATGTATATAATGGGGTCCTTTATCTTGAGCCTGAGCCTGATGCCATAATAGGATGAAAGTTGGGGTGTTGTGGCAGGGGGGCAGTAAATTTTGCACGTGGGAGGGTTGTGCAGTGCCCTGGTTGTAGACAGGGTGCTGGTAGTTTGCCTCCAGAGATGGCCACCATTGATCCCTGTGTGCACACTAGGTACTTTCCCATTGAGAAGAGGAGTCCGTGCTTCTGAGCCCTGAAGTGTAACTTGTGCTTCTATTGTGGTAGAAATTAGGCTCTGATATGGGATGTCAAGGAAAGTGTCCTGTGCATGGACTTGCCGATGATCTGCCTGAAGTTCATTCTCAAGCTCTGGAGACCTCACCCCCACCAAGGGCCACAATGATCTTCCTAATGTGCCAAGGGTAATTTTTTTTTAAGTTTAAACGGATGCATTTTCACCTACCCAGTTTCCTTGCAGCCGCCCCCTGCAGGGGAGCTGGAAGGCTTTTTGCTCCAAGGCAGGAGAGGCTTTGCAAGACCTGGTTCTGAAAGCTCTTCAGGGAGAAAGGATGTGCCAGGCTTCCTTCTCCCTTGTTAGCATTTCAAGGGCAAAGCTAGAGGCGGTTCAGATCCCCAGTGGTCCAAGTGGAGGGGCTGGGCCACCAGTGAGAATGGGGTTCAGTTCAGGGACAGGAGGGTTTGGGGAGCAAAGCAAAGAAAGCAGCCCTTTGGGTGAACCTGGAAGACAGTGGGAGTGAGAAAGAAGGAGGCGTGAGAGGTGGGAAGGCAGAGTCCGAAGCCCGTTTTTCCGGCTTCGTTCCTGGGTCCCTAACCCCTCCCCTATCAGCGAGGGCATCATTGTCAGCTACGGTCACCATGCTGTACATGACATCCCCAAGACCCATTTATTTTAAAACTGGAAGCTGGTACCTTTTGACCACCTTACACTTTTATTCTTTATCAAACAAACAAACAAACAAAAACCCTGCTAAATTTCAATGAGAGACTGGAGAAGAGTATGTGGTTTTTTCCATCCAGTTCACAGGCCACCCTGAAGTCTGACCCCGGACCCTTGTATCCAACCTCTGTGGAACTTCTGGTGTTCTCCTGAGCGTTTCTGAGATTGCGAGCGGCTTGGCCTCGAAAGCCCTTCTCTCAGCGCCTCCTGGTAAGCAGAGCATTAACAAAAGCCGTTTGTTTCTGGAAGCCTTGCCCCCAGGGGATACGCTCACACTTGCTGTGCAGCCACAGAGTAGTCTCTTTCTATTTCTCGGGGAGGCTCGAAATGTGCAGACGTGGCTGGTGCTCCCCCGTGTTCCCCACTCACCTCAGTTAGGTGGCGTGGGAGCCAGCCTGGCTAGCGGGCTGTGAGGGGAAGTGATGCCCTGAGCAGCCCGTGCAGACGCCCAGTCTCTCACGTCCCCAGTCCCCGAAACCCTGAGACTGACATGTTACCAAGCAGCATCACAAGTGGGAGCAGCCTCTGCCCCTCCGGGACCCTGAGTGACCCGAGGGAGCGGAGTCCCCTCTGGTGGGGGCGGGGGACTCGTTGTGAGTGAGAGTGAACCTTTGCTGATTGTGGTGAGCTGCGGGGGGCCTGGGGGTTCCGGACTGCAGCCAAGCTCCCTGGGCCTGCAGAACCTTCTTCCGAAGACTCCCTCACACAGTCACCTTCCCTCCCTGACCACTCCAGCTCTTCCTGGCCTGGACGGTGGTGTTGCTCTGCCCTAGCACGATGTGTGTTTGTTGCAGGGAACCTTCGTTCTCACCCCTCATGCTTCCGCAGAGGGGAGGGGAAGTTGACCGCCCTCCCAGGAGGGAAAGGTGTGGGAGGAACCCTTCTGACCTCTCAGTGACTCAAGGAGGTGGAGGGCAGCTTCTCAGGTTGGGGGTCGGGCAGAAGAGGGAGTGAGCGTGTGCAGCCAGCCTGCGTCTCCCCGCTTCCAGAGCCACAGACCCTGAGCCCCCAGCTCTACCATGTGCTAGGTGGGCACAGAGGAGCACAGTCTCCGCTGATAGGTCACTTTCTCCAATCACCTGCTTTGGTAATTAGGCTGATAGCTTGAGCTCTGCTTGTTTCCTGTTTCCTATCTCTCAGAAATCAAAAGAAGACAGCAGAGTCCTTATTTAGCAGCCCTGGCCCTCAAAATGTCCTTTCTCCACCTCCACGTGCACCCATATTAGACAGTGAGCTCCTTGAAGGCAAGGGTCCTTGCTCAGCTTTCTCCACCTCCCCACTGTCTGGAGCCGGGGCCTGGCATTTAAACCTGAGGCCATTCCAGAGTTTGTTAGATGTGATGATACTGCAGAGGGTCAGGAGTAATTCCTCATGCTCCCGTGGAGTATGAGAGTGCTGACGAGGACACCCAGAGGGCGGCAGGGGACTGACGGACACCCCAGAGCCCTTGCTGACGTTAGCAGGTGCCAACCTTTTCTCTCCAAAGCCAAAAGGATTCGTGGAGTCGCTGTCTGCCAGCCCTGCTGGAGCTGCCAGCAGGGAGGACGCTGACTCTGTAAGGCAGCCCGCTCGCCCCGTGAAAAGCCTTTGTTGTTGGAAAGTTCGTCCTGGGCCTGAGCCGACGTCGGCCTTGGAGTCAGTCCCGACTCTGCCCTCTGGAACCACGCGGAACGGATCTCAGCTCTGTCCCTATGAAGCTCCTTTAAATCAGCCAGGCTGGCTCCACACTCCCAACCAAGCTGTCACGCACTTTGGTACAGAGTTGAGCTCACATTAGACCTTTAAAATGACCTTAACATTGTTTTTTTATCTGCGCCCAAGGACATTGCCCCCACTGCTTTTAGAGAGAGAAAACGGGAAAGAGAGAAACATCAACGTGAGAGAGAAACATTCATCGGTTGCCTCCTGTACGCTCCTGGACTGGGGACCAAACCCACAACCCAGGCATGTGCTTGGACTGGGAATCAAACCCACAACTTTTCGGTTATGGGACAATGCTCCAACCAACTGAGCCGCACCGGCCAGGGCTCAAATGGCCTTTTTAAAAGTCTATCGTTCAGAAACTATTTACCAGTTACTATTTATCAATGATCCACTCCAAGGAGTACAGTGGTAGGAAGGCAGGGAGCTTTTCTGGCCTGGCGCTCAACTCTCCTGCACCTGCAGGGAGGCCCTGCCCTGGGCAGGCTCTGTGGCCCCTGAGAGGATGCAGGCAGGACCGGCAGGCTTTCGGGTGGGCAGATCCCGAAGCACCTCGAGGCCTGCTGAGAAAGGAACACCTGCCTTTGCCGGGCAGGTTCGTGGCAGGGCTCTGTGCAGCTTAACTTCCGGGCTAGACACACGCTGAAAACAGAGAACCACTGATTGCAGTTTGCAAGGAGCTGGGGATCAAGTCACTGTCCCTTTCTGCAGAGCTGGCCTGCGGTTTCAACTCGCAGAAGAAAGAAGTCGCAGTGGCTGAGTCTAACCTACTCAACACAACTCAGCAAATGCGTGAGGAGTCCTGCCAAGCACCAGGATACAGCCCCACCCCAGGGCGCCCACTGTTTGTTTACTCACAAACATGAGGTCAGGGTGCAGTCAGGAGAAGGACACAGTTGAGCTCCAGGCCAAACGAAGGAGCTGCCAGCGGAGACCTGTAAACACGGAAGGGAGCTGCTCCTGCAGCTGGAAGAACCGAAAGGCCTTGTGGAGGCGGCCGTGTGGTCTGTGGACTCGGAAGGACTTTGATAGGCAGGAAAGGGGGCGGGGTGAAGGAGGCCCCCCAGGAAGTGGAGGACCTCAGCATCCATGATTGCTGGCTTCATGTCTGCAGCAGAATTTGCCCTCCTTTTAACGTCAACTTTGGAGACAGACTGGGAAGTGACTTACCCTGGAAACACCCTTTGAGCAGGCTCCCCGTGCCCCATGCTGGGAGAGCCGCTGGGGGTGCAACGGGACGCACCCACCCCATCGTTGTAAACTACTGGCCAGTGGGGACACAGGAAATGGATATCAGACGTACGTGTGATACATCAGTGACCCATACAGGAGCACCAGCCCATGTGCGCCCATTCTGTCTTCCCGGCCATGCCCAAGGACGACCCTCCCCTGCTCTGTCGAAGCCCAAGCCCTCAGCTCCGGCTCTGGGTGCTGCCCCTCTGGTCCGCTCAGGGCCTCCTTCACACAGTATCCCATACTCCCTGAACACGGGACTTCTCCCTGTCAACTGACCTTTCGCACCAGGTTAGAAACCTGCTCTGTTGTCACGCAAAAGGAAGAAATCCTCTTGACCGGACCTCCTCCCTCCTCTGCTCCACTCATGATAGAACTTCTCACATGAGTGGCCCTGTGTCGCTGTGCCTAGTGGTGCATTTCCCCACCTTCAGCCGGCACCCAGCCATCGCTGGCCACCCCCAGTCCCCCAAGCCTGCCCTTGGCAAGGGCAGCCGTGACCGTGGTATCGGCAGACTCAGCAACAATTTCTCTGTCTTCATCATTTTCTGTGCCCCAGCAACTGACACGGCCCAGTGTCCCTTCTCTCTCCTTGGTTTCATTCCTTCTCTCGGCTTCCACGCTGTCCTGTCTCTTCCTCCCCCCGTGAGGCTCCTTCCACTTTTCCTTTCCTCAGATAGCTCCTCCTCTGCTTGACTTCCAGTGGCGGAGTCCCCGGGCCTCGGTCCTGGGTCCCTTCCCGTCCCTACGCTGCCCTGGTGAGCCCCTCCACTCCCACGGTGCCACATCCCCTCTACATGCCAGCAGCCCCTTCTCCGTCTCCTGTGCTCACGTTGCTTTTAAACTCCACACACGCTCACCTGGCTGTGCAAATGACGGCCGCACGCCGAAGTCCAAGGACACCTCGGACTCCACAAGGTCCACACTGAGCTCTGGACGCCCCCCCGCAGACCAGCTCCTCCTCCCTCCTTCCCCAGGCAGCCGCGGCCGACCACCCCCCACCTGTGGCCAACACCTGGGAGTTCTTTTTCTTTTTTTTTTTTTCATTCATTGATTAGAGAAAGACATTGATTTTGATGTTCCACTTATTGATGCATTCATCGGTCAATTCTCCTACGTGCCGTGATGACTGGACATCAAACCTGCAACCTTGGTATATTGGGATGACACACTGACCAACTGAGCTACCGGCCAGGGCTGGCAGGTATTCTTGATTCTTTTCTTTCCCTTCCCCATCCAAGCACTTAGCAAGTCCTAGAGGTTCTGCCTTCTGAAGGTATCCCAAAGCAACCAGCTGCTCCCCAGCGCTTCCTCCAGTGCCGCGCTCCAAGCCAGTGCGGCCTCTTGCTGGACCACGGCTGCAGCCTGCGAACTGTGCTGCCCGTGTCTGCTCTTACAGTCTCCCCACCACCTGGCATCCAGAGTCGCTCCTAAGAATGCAGGTGCGATCGTGCCGCACCTGCACCCCTCCCCCATTTGTGTCCCCCATTTGTGCGCACAGCCACGCCTTGACATTGGTCCTTCCACACAGGTCCTGGGAGGGCCCATGGGACACGGGACACTGTGACTTGAAAGCTCTCACCATAGCGATCATAGAGAGCGTCGCGAGAGCACGCCCGGCCCAAGCTGGCCGTCAGAGGGGTCCGGCGTCTCCCAGGGCCATGGGCCCACCTCAGTGTCCATGCTGTGAGGGCTCATCGGAGGGGAGTGGCCCCGGGGCCACAGCCTCAGTGCAAACACGGTGGTGGAGTCCAGGGCACGGCAGGGGCCCCTGCTGAGACAAGCTCCCTGCAGCTGGAGGTCTGTGCGGTGCTTGCTCCTGGCCGCCTGACCGTCCAGCCACCAGCTGAGCCTGCAGCCGATGGCAGGTAGAGGAGAACAATCCGGGAAGCCACCAGCACACTGAAGAGCTTCCAGCCAACTCACAGAATCGCAAGCTGGATACCGTGCGTGCGCCATGAAGTTGTGGGGTGGCCTGTCTCACAGCACATGCTCATAGAGAACCTCTTGGATTCTTTCCGGTGGCTTGATTCCTGAGGAGCCTGAGAGCACTTGATACACGTGCCAAATCTCCAAATTGGTTTTTCAGAGAGGCTGCATCCATTCATACCCCCGCTGGCAACGTCTGAGACGGCTCCTTTCACCACATCCTCATCCACACTGGGTGTTATCGTTTTAAAAGGTAGTATTTATCCACCTGACACGTGGAGGAGGACACATCGTGTAGCTCAGTTTGCACTTCCTTGACTATTTCAGAGATTTGCATACATGTGTATGTATATGTATATGTATATATCTGTATATGTACACATACATGGTCTGTCTGGGAAAAGTCCAGCCATTGTTAAATTATGCGTGTGGCTTGCATTACCTTCCGATTAGACGGGGCTGGTCTAAGCTCTCGAAGGGACTTAGTGGCAGTGGGTGGAAGTGTGTACAGACGTGCGTGTGAGTGTTGTGTGGATGTGCGTGCCTGTGTGTGTGCACAAGGGGTATAGGGGTGAGGGGATGGGAGGGTGGCCTGTGCAATCACCATCCGTGACCCTGATCGAAGCCCAGGGCATTTTAATTTTCCCCTTACACCCTCCTGTGCCGAGCACACCGCACACACGATCTCATTAAGTCCACGGGGCTGTCTAAGGCAGACCTGGTCAGGATGCTGAGACCCGTGCCTCGGTCTCCCCATAGGTGTGGTGAGGCCACACGCCTGCCTGTGTTGGGAATGAGCGAAGTGACGCTTGTAAAATGCTGGGCACAGCGTAGATGCTTCGTACTCCGCCCCCGGGCCCCGTCCCTTCCTCTGTGGAGGTCTCTGCTGGGAGTTTCCTGATGGCCCCGATCGAACCTGTCTCTCTGCTCAGATGGTTTCTCTCAGATGGACAAATACAGGTCTGTGACCAGCCAGCAAATGCAGTCTCTTAGAAGAATAATTTACCTGCAGCAACTACCTTTCACCAGCCCTGCGTGAAGCTCTTGTTGGTCCTTGGCAGTAACCTACTGGCATGTGTGCATGTGTGTGCATGTTTCTGTATGCATGTGTGCATGTGTGTGCATGCCATGTGTGTGCATGTGGCAGGGAGGCAAACTTAGACAGGATGGCCATGGAAGGCTCTCTGGAGGAGGCAGCATTTGAGCTGAGGTCAGAAGGATGAGAAGGAGCCAGTCACGGGCAGAGTGAGCGGCAGAGAGTCCCAGGCAGGGGAACAGCTGGTGCAAAGGCACTGAGGCAGAGGACAGCTTGGTGTTGCTGGGGAGCAGAAAGAGCGAGCAGTGCTCCTGAACAGAGTAAGGGACCAGGCGAGCAGGGGGTTGGGGGAAAAGATGTCGGGGAGAGGGGGCACCAGATCCCACTGCCCAGGGTGGGTAAGGAGCTGGGCTTTCCTTTCAAGGGTGGTGGGAAGGAGATGAACAACGGAGAGGATTTCGTGCCAAGCCATGCTATAGACTGATGAGTGTGCTAACAAGACTGCTCTGGGCTCGGACTCAGACATGAACAGTGGCTTTGAAGATGGGAGGAAAGAGGCAGCTTAGGACTGTGTTTCGGGAGGGGACTCAGCAAGCTTTGCTAAGGAGCCACCATCGCAGGAGCAGTGGAGAGAAGAGAGGACTGAAGGAGAGAGAGATCCTAACTGTTTGACTTAAAGAAGCAGGTGGATGGTTCGGTTCGAGAACCTGTTAGACAACGTCCCGGTGGAGATGCCCAGTGTGTCTGGGGCTCCGTGGGGCACTGGGGCTGGAAGCGTAAATTTGGAGTCATTCACACCTAACGCCTGTGACTTTCCTGCTGTGAAATGCGTACTTTACCACTGTGCTGCCCACAGTCACCATCAGCCAAGTGGCAGTTGGGACACAGCTGTCACTGCCTTCGCATGGGTGTCAGGGGCTGGCTAGACAGTCCCAGTGGGCACAGGGGACACTCCCTTAACCGATTCTCCCTCTCCAGTGCTCAAGGAGCATTGGGGGATGATATCGTGTAGACCATTCTGAGTTGAAAGTTTTTATGAAACACTGGGCTTCAGATGCAAAGGGACTTCAGGGGCATGTTAACCAGTTTGCTTTGTGTATACATCCCCATCCATCAGTGCACACAGGGACATACACACAATGTCAGTGTCAGAGAAGTGGCGGGCTTGTCCTGGACCTCTTGGGTGGTGAGGGGAGACCTGAGACCTGAGCCCAAATCTGGCCCCAGAGCTGGGTGAGGCTTGTCGCTGTCTGATGCCTGCTTTCTGCCCCCTCCTCTCACTGCCCTCTGCTCCGCGTCGCTCTTCACCGCAGTGTCTGAGCGTCAGATGGCGCTTGTTTTCGGTCCGGACACCTGCATCGACACATCGCTTACAGAACGCTAGCCAGTCTTACAGCAAACTTCCCACTCTCTAGAGCTTAACAAAATTAAACATGATTCCTTGCCCATGCAACACCAAACAGGTATCTGCTCAGCTGGCATCCCTCCTGTTTCAGGACCTCAGGGGCCTTCATTCTTGCAGCACTGCCAGCTTCGACCCCTGGCGTCCAGGGGAAGGGGGCCAAGCACAGAGGGTCATCACTGGGGGGCGGGGAGTAAGGTCCAGGCCTGGAAACCTTCCCCCCACACGTAGAGCTCGGTCATGCCTAACCCACAGGTCTGGGAAACGCAGTCCAGCCACGTGCTGGGACGAGGGGGACGCAGGCAGCCTGCCTCTGCCACATCAGCCTTGGCAAGGTGGTGACATTTTGAGTCGTGCTGAATAGAGGTGACCCTTTCTGTTCCAGAGGGGTGAGTGGTGACCAGAATCTCTCAAGAATTTGGGCCAAAAGAAAAGGAAGGGTGCGTGACAGTGGGCACCAGAGTTGGGGGGCCTCGGAGCCCTCTAATTCAACAAGGAGCTGCCCAGGACCCAGGACACTGTCTCTGTCTCTCTGTCTCTCTCTCTCTCTCTCTCTCACACACACACACACACACACACACACACGCTAACACTCACAAGCCTAGAGCACCGGGCACTCAGGAAATGCGTTAAATGAAAAACTGAAGTGAAGGCGGTGTGACCCAGGACCCGAGCGTGAACTGGGCACTGTACTTCCCAATCATGTGGGCGCTCGGGCCCCCTGGAGGCTGCGTCTCTGGGCAGTCACCGGGCCACCGTGCACGCAGAGGGGACAGGCAGAGATAGGCCTGAGACCCGCTCAGCGCTGCTCAGGTGGGCCGGACGTGTTGCTTTTGCTCTCTGGATGCTGCCTGGGGGTCACAGACCAGATCTGATTAAGAGCCAGAAGAGGTTCTCTCCCCAGGCCCTGGAGGCAACTGGGAAACGCCAGTCACCCTGGGACTTCAGACGGGTGCTGCACAGTCCTAAGAAAGGGTCCTGGGAACCAGTCGATTCTGTTCTGGAGAACCGGCGTCAGCGAACTATGTTCCAGAGACCAGATCCAGCTTTTCTGTGCGGCAACCCAAGCTAAGAATGGTTTTTACAAAGAAAAAAAGATGTGGCAAAATACACTTAGCTTAAAGTTACTACCTTAACCATTTTGAAGTGTATATTCACAGTGGGTTAAGTGTATTCACAGGACTGTGCGGCCAATCTCTAGAACTCTTTTATCTTGTGAACTGAAAGTCTGCTCATTAACCCCTACTCCCCGCCCCCCTCCCTACAGCCCCTGGCAGCCTCTATGGGTTGGTTTGACTGGCTGCAGCAGACACCTCACAGGAGTGGAATTACGCAGCATTTGCCTTCTAGTGGCTGGCTGACTGCACTTAGCTTGATTGCTATGAGGTCCGTCCGTGTTGTGGCGTGTGTCAGCCTTTCCTGCACGCTCACCGATAGTCCTCTGCGCGGATGGGGCAGGTTTTGCTCATCCGTTTTCCTGTGGATGGACGCTTGGCTTGCGTCCCCCTCTTGGCTGTTGCGATTCGTGCTGCTACGAACACGAGTGTGAAAGTATTTCTTCGAAGTTTTGCTTTCACTTCTTTCGGCTGTACCCCCAGAAATAGAAGTGCTGATTTCATGATAAGTCTATTTTTAATTTTTTGATGAATCACCATGCTGTTTTCAGTGGAGGCTGCACCAGTTTGCATTCCCACCGGCAGTGCACGAGGGTTCTGATTCCTCCACGTCCTTGTCAATACTTGTTATTTCCTGTTTTTTAAAATAGCAGCCATACTAGGGAGTATGAGGTGATACCTCACTGGGGTTTTCATTTGCATTTCCCTGATGATGACCGATGTTGGACATCTTTGCGTATGCTTATTGGCCATTTGTGTATCTTCTTTGGAGAAACGTCTACTCAAGTTCTTTACCCATTTTTCAATTTTTTTTTGCTGTTGTTAAGATTAATACCTCTCTTAAATGGTTAAAAAATCAAAATAAGAGGAACATTTTGTGACTTGTGAAAATTACGTGCAATTAGAATTTTAATGCCCATAAATAAAATTTTATTGGCATACAAACACACTCATTTGCTTACAATTTGTAAATGGCTCCCCTTCGCTACGGTGGCAGAGTTGAGTATTTGCAGCAGAAACTGTATGTTCTGCAAGTCCTAAGTATTTTACCATCCCATTTTTACAGAAAAAGTTTGCCTGTCACTCCTGGGCTAGGATGGAAGGGGTTAAGAAAGAGCCTTCAAGGCACAAAGGAAGGGTGAGTTTGCCTCCTACAGACAGAGGGGGGCAGCAGAGAGCTGCCGTGCGGGAGGAAGGTCCAAACTGGCCCGGCTGCCAGAATCCCAAAATGGATTCTGCAGGGTCGGTGGCCCATGGGCTTTGTGGATGAAAAAGGGACCACCTACTAAACCCAACAAGCTCAGGGGAGGCCTACAGGGTAGGACTTACAAACGCAGAGACCAAAAGTAACAACCCGGGAGAGTCTGAACGGACCAATTCCTACCTAAAAGCTGGTCACTGCAGGTAGTCATGTCCTAGGCCTGTAGCTTCCTTGACAAAGGTCAGTCTCCACCTTAAGTGAGCCTGTCTGTGGTCTGTGTGCATCTAGGATGACAGAGCTTTGAAATGTCAGAGGGATCTTCTTTCCAGACCCCCAGCACCAGGGCAGATCACAGGACCCCACTACTGTCTTGCACCCCACACACCGCCATTATGTGCTGTAGGTCCTGTACCCCCTCACCCCCCGCCAGTGTAAAGGAAGCACATGCTTATCCATTTCACTTTTTATCAAGTCCCAGAGATTTCCCCACTTTGCTTTCTCCCACCCCCTTAATCCACCACCAGCGGGTTCCATGTAACCCCCGCTGTGTCTCCTCCTTTGTCTCCATTGTATAAAATAAGCAACGCTGCTGTCCTCTGGAACATGCTCTCAATCTGTTGGGATCTTCCTTCCTGGCATATGCTGTCAGTTTGGTTCAAATAAACTCATAAATGTTCTCTACAGGCGTGGACGTTTCTTGCATCGACAGTTTGGGAGGGCTGTGTGCAGCCGAGCTGGGAAGGAGTGGAGCCCTCTTGGGTCTGCCTGCTGCCCCTGCCTTCCTGTCTCTCCTCTGTGTGGTTGCCAGCCTGTCCCTCCTAACATGCAAGTCTGGCCCCACCCCTCCTTGCCTAACCCCTTCATCGGTGCTCTCTGCTTTCCTTGGAGATCAAGTCCAAGCTCCTTCAGTCTGGTTGCCAACACCCTGACTCTCTCCTTGCCTTAATTTCTTGGTCCTCAGTGCGTGGCTCCTTCAGTCAGAGATGGATTTGAACCTCAGGCTCCAACTACAGATACCTGCTCCCTGCCCCTGTGGAGTTTTCTGGCCTGTGGGCCTTTGCTTGTACCCTCTGATGGTACGCTCACACTCTTACCCCTTTCACTCTAATAACTGCCCCATCCTTCCACCTCCTCCAGGAAGCCTTCCATGACTACCTGCTTCCACCTCAGACACAGCTAGGTACAACTCTTCTGGCTCCTTTAATTCTCAGTGTTCACCCCCACTCATACCTCAAACATGGTCACAGGCAAGGGCAGAATGAGGATTCAATTGTGGTTGGGACCCAACACCTGCAAGAGGTCCTATCACATAGTAGGCATTAAGCAAGTGCTTGGCATGAATGAATGAATGAATGAATGAATGAATGAATGAACGAACGAGCATGAAGTCCCATCATGAAAAGAGTGAGATCCCTGAAGGTCCAAAGCTGTTTTAGTAATGTCCTTTATTTTCCAGGTGAGGTTGGACCTGGGCAAAGAAGGGGTGCTGGACAATTTTGTCTGCACCCATGTCTGTCCCCTGCCAATTTGTGAGCCTAACAACTGAGCAGTAAGGTTGACAGCCCGAGGCCCTTCCTGGCCCTCCTTGCTGTAAGAGTCCCACTTACAGGGCCTTTGGTACCTGAGATGGACTGGTTCCCACAGGGACCGCAGTGGGTGCTTCTCACGGCCTCTGGAGCTGAGCAATCAGTATTGGTCTGTGATGGTCTATGAACACCCACTGCCCAGCACGGAGGAAGCAAGGGCTCAGTATCAGGATAAGCTAGTGGGTCCTCCTCTCATCTTGTCTCCCTCCTTGCACTGGAGTCCAGTAAGTTGGGGTGGGCCAGGGTCAGAAAGAACACTGTAGGGGGCATCAGAGAACCCGAGTCTGAGGCCAAGCCCTTCTGGGCCGCACAGCTGTGTGACCTGGGGGAATCACATACCCTCTCTGAGCCTGGACTACAACCTCCTGGGGTTGTTGGAAGGCCACATGGAATTCAAACCATAAGACCTTTCCACAGGGTCTGTGGCTCTGTGGGTACTCAGGCAGCTCCTGGGTGGGCCGCCCAGGACACGGACAGCAGTTGGAGGAAGAGGACCTATGCCACCCCCCACCGGGCTCCTGCCTGGCTCTGGAGTCTGCCCAGTGCTGCCCGCAGGGCTCTGCTCAGGGGCCTCAGACTCACTGCAGAATGAGCTGGAACTGTTACTCACTAGACAAACAGACTTCTCTGGTCACAGGCAATTGTAAATATCACTTACCAAAGGAAGTTGATTAAAACTTTCCCTCCAGACTCCGGCCTTGGTGCGCCCGCCCTCTGCAGCCCTGCAGGACGTCACACTCTCTGAAGAGGTTCGTGGCTGGCAGGACTAATACTTCGAGAATTCTCCTTTCTTCTATTAATTAGATGCAATCTGGGCTCTGTAGAAATTTCTTGAAATTTCAAACTCTCGCTGTTGAGCCATCTTCCCTTAGAAATAATGAAAATGTAGTTTTTTAAAAATCAATTGACCGTCCAATCATTCATTCATCCAACAAATGGATGTAACCTACTCATCTCTTTCAAGTGTGTCCTGAAATCGCTCCTTCTGCATGCAGCTTCCCCAACTGCCTGTTTAATGCTGCGACCTGGTCCCCCAACACTTCTGACCCCGCCCCCTTGCCTTCTTTTTGTTGCCACAGACCTTATCACCTCCTAACAGACAGAATAATGTGCTTATGTTACACTTATTGTGTATTTCCTGCTTCCCCTGCTCCAGGTTGAGTCCCATGTCACCAGGGATCTTTGACTACTTTACTCACACCTACACCTAAGTGCCAGGGCAGCACCTGGCAGACAGCAGGTGACCAATGAGGAATTTTTAGTGAATGAATGACAAGCTATGGACTTGTAGGAAAAGCCCTGAGCATTCAGTGTAAGACAGAGAAGATGGTGACACAGGCCAGTGGCAGGAAGAGGAAAGGAAGTCAAGTTTATTGAGAAGGAAGACAGCTCTGTGGGCTGAGCCCTCGGGTAAGGTTCTTTGTTATTAATCTTCATAGTGACCTTACTGATAAAGGGATGCTTCTATTTTCAGGAGGAAATGGCTGGCTAGAAAAGTTAGGGTATTTGCCTTAAGGTCACACAGCTGCTGAGAGATGGACCCAGGCTGCAAGCCCAGGGCTGTCTTACTTGCATTACAGCACATGCAAAGAAACAGCAAATGCACTGTAGCTTCAGGGAAGACCTCCTGGAGGAGGTGGCATCCATACCCCTTGAAGACTGAACACAGTATGGACAGGCAGGGATGAGGCATGTAGGTGCTGTTATTTGTAATGGAGAAAAAGGTGAGCTGCCAGCCCAGAGAGGGGGTTGTCCACAGAAGGAGCAGTGACCAGGGCCCGGGCCCCATGGGAAGGACAGTTGTGGTCAGGAAGGTTGGGAGGCAGATGGGGTCAGGCACCCGCTGAGAGTCACGTTCAAAGCTACCACTTTAATTTCCAATTTGCAAAGCTTTCATATATGCTATTGAAAGATGTGCCATGCTCTCAAAAATCCTTAAAATACTCAGAAATCAGCATTTCTTTGCTTCACATGCCCTCAACCGAGGCATATCCAAGATGTACTGAAATAGACTAGAATTATCTTTTGAGTCTTACAGGCTGAAAAGGTTATAAAAAGACAGCCCATTCAGCTGAAAGTCCAGCCACTGCCAAAACATTTTTTAAAAAGACCCTCTATTGTAAGGCGTGCCTACTAGGAGCTGACACTTGGCATCTCTTCTGCACGATTTAAGTATTCCGATGGTCGTTTTAAAGATAAGGCTCAAGGAGATTAAGTTCCTCTCCCAAAGCCACAGGGCTGGTGCTGATGGAGGAGGAAGTGCCCGATGCTTCCTCTGCCCCTGAGAAAGCCATGTGCCACGGTCTCACAGACGCTGCTTTAGCGGCTGCCAACAGGGTGTCTACTGTGGAGAATAATTCATTTTCTACCACTGGGCCTCATGCTCTTGGGGAACTGTGGAAATGGTCCCTGGGAGCTGAACTTGACCTGTTTGGCCAGGGACCTCCTGCCGAGTGGAGCAGATGAAGGGAGCTGGGAACCTGTGCTCGGTCAGCACTCTCATCCCTCGGGGACAGTCTGGGAAGGCTCGCCTGCAGGACCAGAAACGTGCACGGTGTGCCCTGCCGGAGCCAGACAGGCTTGCCGTTATTCATGCATCCACCTCGCGGAGCGAGGTGCTGCTTAGCCTCTGGGCACCCTCTGCATGTTCCCGGGAAGCAGACAAGTGAAAAGGTGATTGCGGTGCATTTCCATGCAGGCCAGGGAGCAGCCTCCAAGGGGAGAAATAAACAATTAAGAAAACCAGCAGCTTCGAAGGTGCCCCAGGAGCAGCCCTGATTCCGGGCCATGATGCCAATGGCCTGTCAAGATAGCGGGACGGTTTGCATTCCATCCCCAGCCTCCACCTTGAGCACAGCATTGCATTCCCGGGTCCGTCTCTCTCTCCCCGCTGCGTGGGCTCGCCATGGCAAACCAGCGTCTCCTAAAGGTGTGTGAGTGGTTTGGGACCATCGAACCCTAGGAGGCTCCCCCCAGACAGGCCTTTCCACAGTGATGTTGCATGTCGCTGTGGTTCGAGGACTCAATGGACACCACCTCTTTCCCAGTAGGAGTCCAGCAGAGGGAGAACAGAATATCACCTCTAAACGTTAGAGTGTACTAGCTAGTTTTAGCAGTTTTTTTTGCTGCCTAACAAACAACCCCTAAAAATCTCAGTTGCTTACCATGCACACACGCAAAACAAAACACTGATTTTTCTTACTCATGGGTCTGTGTCTCCTAGGGCAGTCCTGCTTCAGGCGGCGGGTAGGGGTTTCTCTCTGCTCCGAGTCTCTGGTCCTGGGACCAGAGGACATGTGGCCATGCTCTTCTCAGGGCAGATAGCAGATGTGCACGAGGGCTGAGTGGACCCATGGGATGCCTGGAACTGCACTTTCACCCACATTCCATTGGCCAAAGCAAATCACAAGGCCAAGGTCAGCCTCAGAGGAGCAGGCTCACCCGTGGTGAATATCTCCGAGAACAGGAAGGAGATCACACATGCAGCTTGGTTGCAGGGAAACAAAGAAGACATGAGCCCTTTTCCGGAAGGACCCACCCATGCTAGCATTTGCACATGGGGCCCTGCCCCTGTAAATGTAACACCTAGAGAAGGACAGCCCCAAACATGCACTTCCTGTGGGGACCTAAGTCTCTGAGGAGGGGAAGGAGGGAGGAAGGAAGGGCTGAGCTGGCGATAGCCGCCTTCCCTTCCCCTACTCAGAATTCACAAAGTGAGTGAGGGGTTGGCAGGAGGCCAAGAGAGCTACCCTAATGGATGTCCCTCAAAATGGAAACACGAGAAGCAGGAAGCAGGTTCCCTCCTGGTAAAAGACCCAGTTTTCATTTTCACCATTAACCTCGCTGATTTGGATATTTTGAAAACATCAGCTTTCTCCTGCGTGATAGAATGGTTATTGTTCTCAATTAATGCTTTGATTTGATCTCTATCCACTTCAGCTGGTCTGCCCGACTGTGGAGCATCATCCAGGGAGAAATCTCCAGTGATAAATTCCACAAACCACTTTGGACACGTTTGATCAGTCGCAGCCCCTTCTCCACACACTGCACAAGTCTTTTTTTTTTTTTTTTTTTTTGCATTTTAGTTGCATTTTTACCTTTCGCGGAATAATAAAGCATAATACACCAGAAATGTTGCATAGTCTCTTCCCTCTTCAATATTTAAATGGCTGCCATTTAATATTGGCAATATTAAATTGCCAGTTTTGGCAATTCACCAGTTCACCAGTTTTGGTAAGTTTTTTGATGTGACAGCAGTCACAATGCAGTCTAACAAACTGCTTCGAATGAAGGTAGAGACAACCAGGCACGACTCAAGCCGCCGACGGAAACAATGGAAGGAACTCGGGCCGATGCACTGCACCCACGTGTGTGGGATGCATGCGGGCACTTGCCTTCCACGGCCCCCCGGGGTGGCATACACCCTCCTTGCAAGCAAGGGGCCCCACAGCCCACTATTTGTTGAGGAGGAAGTGAGGTCACGCTCATTTATTTAGTCGCCACCCTTTGATTGAACCTCTCCCACGTGCCAGCAGCTCAGGCAAGTTTAAGATCTTCCAAGCCTTCGACGCTCTCAGGGCCTCAGGGGTCCCCTGCCCTCCTCGTATCAACTATGTTACAATACACTCAGCCTGCGTTAACACTTTATTTGTTTTGGAAATTTTAAAAGGCTTTTAAAGATGGTTTCACTTTTAAAATGTTTTGGATCTGGGCAATTCGTGACGATTATGGATTCTCAGCAATTACTGTGCGAATGGGAGATTCTTGCAGGGACAAAACGCACCCCGGACGTTTTTTCGATTGTAATACCATTCTTCTGACGTTACACTGAACGGTGAATGAAGCGGATCTACCATTATGTTTAACAGACACACGTTAATAAACTTGATTTCGCACTGCCCCCCACCCCAATTTTGGAGCTATCATTTTTTTCAGGTCTCAAACATTTTTTTTCAGCCTTGAAAAATTTTGCTGTCCCTAAACCCTGTGCCTGTTTGTCCCTCAGGGACGAGATAGCAGGGAGCCCTGTGCAGGAGGCTGTGGAGAAGGCGGCAGGAGGAGGAAGTCTTGCCTTCAAGGAATGCTCAGTTTAGTTTTTGTTTATTGGTTTTAGAGAGAGAGGAAGCAGGGGGAGGGAGAAATGGTGACTAGTTGTTCCACCCATTGATGCCTTCATTGGTTGATTTTGCACGTGCCCTGACCAGCGATTGAACCTGTAACCTTGGTGTATTGGGACGACGCTCTAACCAACTGAGCCACCCAACCAGGGCCAGAAATGCTCAGTTTAGAAGGAGAAACAGAGATGTAACAGTATGAACTACAATGTGTGTTGGAAATGGGACCGCAGGAATGAGCCCAGGGTGCAGGGAATGAGCCCACGGTGCATCGGGCACAGGAAGTGGAAGGGGACCGTCAGGGCAGAGGCTGGTGCAGGCCAGGAAGCTTGGCTGGGACCTGGACAGCGAGTGCGTGCTCCAGTGATGGGGTGGGGTGGGCTTAGGGGAGGGCGGAGGGCAGGTTAGGAAGGGAATTCCTGTTTCAGGGAAGGAGGTGAGGCTACCTGAAGAAGCACTAAAGAGCATGTTTAGGAAACTCGGTGTAATTTATCGTGGCTGGAGCACAGGATGGGAGGGGCCTGGGGCCAGCCTGTGTCCATCTGGGGGCCCCAGCTTTGTAAACCAGCACCTGGCCTGGCCTCCTGGCCTGCCTACGTGGTGCTTCGATCAGATGTATGACTTCTAAGGCCCAGTATTCTCCTGTTGAAGTGTGGATTAAGGCTCCTGGGCCATGTACGCTGGATTCTTTGTAAAACTTATTGATAGGTTAATATTTTGCTCTTGCATTTCTTTTAAGGTTTATTTATTATAAAAACCCTCATTTATGGCACACAAAAGGCAGGTGTTTTGAACGCTCTCCCTTACCTCCAGGTGAGCCCACCTGGGGCCCAGGTGCTGTTTCGGCAGCCCAGGTGTTCAGATCTCTCCTGCTTTCCTCCATAGCTGTTGATTTCTTCCCACTTCCATTCCATGGCCTTATTCCTTTTCAGCTGGACGAGTGACCTAGAAATCCTTCGGGCTGTGGCCACACATGACCGTGGACTGGGGGCTCAAAGCAACAGAAATGTGTTCTCTTCCAGTTCAGGAAGCAAGTCCAAAATCAAGGTGTCCGCAGGGCCCTGAGCTCCCTCTGAAGGCTCTTAGGAGGAATCTTTCCCAGCCTCTTCCAGCTCTCTAGGGCTCCCAGCAACACTCGCTGCTCCTTGGCGGTGGCCGCTGCATCTCTCCGCGCTCCCCCCAACCCAGCCCCCGCCCCCCTTGGTGTGAGCGGCACCTGCTCACAGGGCTGTGGGAGAGTTGGACTGCGTGAGTGGCCACAAATACAAGGAATCCGAGAGGCAAGCCAGCACAGGGTGAGCTGCGCGCAAGATGAAATCTCTCAGTTTTAGGTGTTTTAATTTCTGTTGCCCTGTTGTTAGGTGGCCAGACCCTCCCCCCCGCCCAGACTCACCCTCTGAGGAGGTGCGGATCTGGTTTTAAGTACCAGCAACTACAGCAAGAAGAGAAAAGTAAGGCTGGGGGCAGGGAGCTAACTTTCCTTTCTGAAGAGGGAAAGACTATGGAGTCAA
Organism: Anoura caudifer; assembly: GCA_004027475.1. Taxonomy (NCBI): domain Eukaryota; kingdom Metazoa; phylum Chordata; class Mammalia; order Chiroptera; family Phyllostomidae; genus Anoura; species Anoura caudifer. The sequence continues at coordinate 129,388 of PVKU01003252.1, forward strand.
TTAAACTTAATTTAATTGCCCAGGTGTAATGAGCATGTTAATCTCAGTCTCACTCTTCCCACTTTCTGTGAGAATGCCCACAAAGAGCGAACCTCAGTAGAAAATCTCAGAGACCAGATAAAAACCGCTAAGCATGCTGGGAACTGTGTTCCCATCTCTCCCTACTGCACTGGCAGGCGGGGCCCTGGGCCTGGCACCCACGTGTGCTTTATCATTTGTTAAGAGGCTTTTGGGGCCCTCATGCTCGGTTTTCACTATTTTTTAAACTGTTTTTACAGTGTCTCCCCCCCCCCCAAGACCCTTGCTGCAGACAGCAAGCCCGCTGTTGAGTAGAGATGTAAGATGGGGTATAGACATGGCTGGTTCTATGACTTGGAAAAATATCTTGGCACCAAAGGTGACTTTGTTTTCCCCTCTACCTGAAGTGATGGGTTCACTCAGTGCCCCCCCCACCCCCGCCCGCAAGAGTCTAGATCAATCTGAGTAACTTTGCCAGTGGAATGTCAGCAACATCTCACTTTCCAAGTGGTTCCAAAAAAGCCAATGTCCTCACTGGTGCTATTTTTATCATTGCCTGATACTTCTATTTCTCCGTGGTCTGTGGGGAGGGGTAGAACTGCCCAGTGGCGCACGGGCAAAGTTCTGGGGAGACAGCATGCCCACATAGCTTGCCCCATCCTACCCTTGAACTTTCCTCCCTGAAGCCCAAGCCCTACCTGCTTTTTTAAAAAAAGATTTTATTTATTTATTTTTAGAGAGGAAGGAAGGGAGGGAGAAAGAGAGGGAGAGAAACATCAATGTGTGGTTGCCTCTCACATGCCCCCTACTGGGGACCTGGCCCACAACCCAGGCATGTGCCCTGAGTGGGAATCGAACTGGCGATCCTTTGGTTCCCAGGATGGTGCCCAATCCACTGAGCCAGCCAGGGCCCTACCTGTTTTCCAAGACACGCTGCAACCATGCTTCCAGCTGAGAGTGAATGCCCCCTCTCCTGAGCAACCCCCACGGTTTGTCTGCATCTTTTGAAGAGCAGAGAGCTCTCCCTACTGTGGTTCTGGAGCTTCTTCAGGGTCACAAGGGTCAGGCTGTCCTCTTGCAGCAGAACAGAGCACTGTAGAAAAAGCAGATGGTGCAGGGGGAAGGGGGTGTCCTTTGGAGTGGGTCTTGAAGTCTGGCCAGGTGCCTTACCGAGGTTGGAAAATGAAGGGAGTTTCCTCGCAGAGTCTCATAACCGCACGTCGGAAGGTGTGGGCAGAAAGCAGCCAGGAGGTCCGGCCCAGAGGCACAACGAGCGGGTGCCCCAGGCTGGATGGAAAGGACAGAGGGGGGCAGGGGGCAGGGGGGCAGGGGGGCAGGAAGGGACGGGAGTGGCGAGACGGAAAGGGAAGGCCGGGAACGCGGGGAGCAGAGAGGTAGGCGACGGAACGGCAGACCATCGGACGCCCAGGCAGGCTCTGTGGCTGGACCGTGGAGACTTGGGCCTTTACGAGGCTGAAGGTGAGGCCAGGCCTGGCCTGCAGGGCTTGGGGGAGGCTGTAGGTGTGGTGGAGGCATGGCCAGTGCAGCCTGCGCAGTGGAGGCCCGTTCTGGGCTGTCCTGGGCAGAGCTCAGTCACACAGAAAGTTCTGGAGGGAGACCAACCCCTGGCCTCCTGCTGGTGGCTCTGGGAAGAGCCCAGTGGTCAGGAGGCCGCCAGGTGAGCAGCATCAGCCCGGAGCACAGCCCTCTCAGCCTTCAAAGGCCAGTCCCACCACCCTGGGACTGGACCCCATAGATCAGGGCTCTTCGGGTTCCAAAAGTCCATTTGCCTCATTCATGCACTGAGCATTCATTGTGTGCCTACTGTTTGCTGTGCTGAGGATGTAATGGTGAATGAGACATGGCCCCAGACTTGAAGACACTCCCAGGCTAGTGAGGAGTCATGGACACTGATGTGTGATGACCTGCCCCCCTTCAGAGAGGTGGGTGCCGAGCTGGGGCCAAGCAAAGGTGTGCTGAGCCAGGAGCAGGGTGTGTGTGTTGGGGAGCCCAGAGAGGGCCCCAGTCTGGCCTCGAAGGACAAGACGGCTTCCAGGAAGAGGTTTCACCTGAGGGCAGTCGCATGCTTAGCTCTACGGGATGGAAGGGCACTCCGTGAGGAAGATGCGGCGTGGCTGCATTTGGGGACACACACAGAGATGTGTCCTTGTAATGACATCAGGGGCGCTGGCGGGTGAAGGTGCAGAGATGCCAGGCTAAGGTCTTGGTGTTTCGTCCTGAAGGCACGCAGGGGCCAGTGACTGGCGGGCTTGGACCAGGGGAGGGCCTGGGTCTGGTTCACGTTCTGGAAACATCACTGTGGGAGGTGGAGGGTCGTCGGGAGCGGTCCTGGGCCTGGGGTCCGGACAGGAGGCGATGGCAGCCTGCTCGAAGGTCCCCAGAGAGGCAGCGGGAAGGAGGACGTGGAGGAGAGAAACTAGGGAGGCAGCATGGCTGGCCTTGCTGATGCAGCCGATGTGCGTGTGAGGAAGAGGCCGATGGGCACAGGGCCACCGAGGCTGCTGGACACTCCCTGGGGTGGCAGGGACATCCGATGGGAAGGGAGTGACTCTGGAGACAGAAACCAGCCAGTGCGGGAGCGGGCCCTGGGGATTATTACTCTGGGAACCCAAAACATCAATTCACTCCGGTCCTTCTCCTTCAGGGACCGGCTGGGACAGGGAAGAAACACACAGCCTGGAGTCGGCTCTCACCCTTTGGACCCTCCTTCCAGGACCTGCTCAGTGGTCTGACAGCAGCCCCCACCTTCTTCCTCCCCTGGCCCCACTTCCCAGATTAAGCATCTCCTCCCTGCAGTTAGTTCCCATGGAAACGCAGTCCTGGTGTCTTCTCATTAGCGTTTTACCGTACCAGCTGCCAAAGTCCGCCTGGAGGAGCAGTCAAGAGTACCTTCAGGGGGTTCCCCACCTGCCTTCCTCCTGTCCTCCTCTCGTGAATGAAAACCTTCTCTTTGGAGGCCCTGAGCACTGACTTGGGCATGAAGATGCCGTGGTCCAGGCCTGACTTTGTTTACCTCTCAGGGTGGCTGGCGGAGCACCCCCCCCCACCTCTGAGCCTCAGTTTCCCTGTTGGCAAAATGAGAGCACCGCCTCAGGGCAGCACATTCCGACCCCCCCCCCACAACCTGCTCCTTGCTTTCTGCCTGTGGGGGTCACGTTTTTGAAAGATGAGGTCTGTCAGGGCTTCTTTCATTAACATGAGGTTTTCCATGGTTTATTAAAGACATCCATAACTGCCCGCCGGAGCTTCTGGTCACAGTCTCAGCAAATTGGGCTGATGGCGTTTCATGCAAAAGCTGGTGTGGCCTCATCTGGGCGGGCAGTGCCACGCTCCCTTTGGAATCCGGAGATACTGAAACTCATTCTCGGCTCCCCATTCCTGCACCTGGGGACCCAGGTTCCGTCCCACTGGGGGGAATGTGGCAAGATCAGGACCCCTGGCTCTTAAAACCAGCTCTGCGATTCTGGGAAGTGGAGAGACTCCCAGAGTTTGGAGTCAGAGACTTGAGCTTTTTGTTTTTATTTTTAATTTCAAGCCTACTGCTTAATCTGGTGTGGTCTCGGGCTGTGGGACAAAAGTGCACCAGTCCCTCTTGACACTCCTCCCTTTGGAAGGCGGGGCTGGGCTTCCGCACTACCACGGACAGCACCAGGTGGGAATGCTGGTGCTGGCCACCGGCTCCGGGCCCAGAGGCCCTAAGACCTCCCACTCTCTCTCCGATCACTCGCTCTGGAGGGAGATGGGGCCACGTTGTCAGGACACTCAAGCAGCCTGCGGAGAACGTCTTTATGTCGCGAGGAACCAAGGCTTCCTGCCGACAGCCGGGAGAGCAAACCATCTTGGAAGCTGTGTTGGCGATGGGGGACCTTGCAAACGTGCTGTGTGGGCTCGGTGCTGCCGCTGCCCCGGCACCACTGAGAAACGGGCCTGATCTCCTCCAGGCTGGGCTTTCAACCCCACCGACCGCAGCCCATGGAAGCAGCCGCTATCATTAGCACCTCTTTACAGATCACACCTAAGAGAAGTCACAGAACCACCACAGCATCATCTAAGGCCTAGTTCACTTCCAAGTTTCCCCAAATGAAGGACCGAGATTAGACTCAGGATTCCTCTCCGCTTTGTCCAAGGTAAGCACACAGCATACCACTTCCAGCATCAGCCCTAGACTTTGCTGTTCATTAAATCAACATGCTCATGTCCTTTCTCATTCTGTGCCCTCCACAGCCTAGCGGGGGAGACAGGAGCAGGAGATGCTCGAGGAAACAGCCAGGGGTTGGCTATGGTGATGCAGGTCGGCCTCGGGACCTCAGGAGCATGGACAGGAGGAACCCAATCTAGGCTTCGGTAGGCGAGGAAGGTTCCTAGAGGGAGGAAGGGCTGAGCTGGATCCTGAAGATGAGAAGAAAGGACATAGGAGAAGGGGGGGGGGCGGTATTTCAGGCAAGAGGAGACAGTAAGAGCAAAGGCAAGGAGATGGAACACGTCATGGCGACGTGACTCAAGCAGTTTTGCTGGAATGAGAACTACAAAGCAGGGAGAGGTAGGCAGAGGCCAGATTATAAAAGGCCTTAAGCATAGGCTGAAGGAGGTTGAGTTTTATCCGTGGATGATGGAGAGCTATGGAAGGGCTGTCGCTAGGTGAGGGTGCTGATTTGTGTTTGGCATATTTGGAGGTGCAATCACATACTCCCTTCATTCAAATACATGCTGGGTGCTTCTATGGGCCCAACATTACTCTAGATGCTGGGAAGAGGGCAGAACAAAGCAGCCTAGGAGTTTCTGCTGTCGTGGAACTTAAAATTGAGTGGGGGGAGGCAGCCAGCAAACAAATAACTGATAAAGTATGTCAGGGAATATTGTGTTACAGGGAAAAATAAATAACCGGGGACAGCAGATGTGGGGAGGGTGTGCGTGTCCATTTTAAAGGCGGAGAATCACAGAGAGCTTTAGAGAAGAGGTGAGCAGGTGAAGGAGGTGAGGACAAGAGCAAAGCCTCTTGAGGAAGCGAGGTCCAGGCCCATGGGGCAGCGAGGCAAATGCCCGGGGGTGGAAACGTGCTTGCCACGTTTGACGGTTTGCCTGGAGGCCACAGAAGACACTGCTGCCGAGGGAACAGAGGAAAAGGTGAGAAAGGAAGAGGGGCGGGAGCTGATCACAGGAGGCCTGTAGGTCATTGTAAAGATGGCTTTTAGTCTGAGTGAGACGGGAAGCCATTAGAAGTTTGAGCAAGGACTCAACGGGCTGTGACTTCAGTTTAAAAAGGAGCACTCTGGTTTCTGGGCAGAGACTAAAGGGCAGGGGGCGGAATCCAATGCTGGGAAACGGGTCCAAGGTGCGAGCACACCCAGCTGGCAGAGGGGGTAGCGTGGCCCTGGGTGGTACAGAGGGAACGTGCAGAAGGAGGTGGGTCTACTCTGGAGGCGGAGCCCACAGGACGGTGACAGAGTGGAGGGGGTGCGATGGTGACAGAGGCGTCGAGGCCACTCCAGCTCTGCCTTGAGCAACAGGGGCTGGGAGGGGGGAAGGGGAGCCGACTGGGTGGAGGGCAATCCGGAGCGCAGCTGGAACACGCTCACTTGGAGACACCCGTCGACATCCCGGCGGAGACATGGCTTCAGCGTGGATGTGAGAGTCCAGAGTTCAGGGGACAGTGCAGGCTGGAGTCCTGGGCACACGGAGGGCATTCAAAGCCTCGAGCTTGGAGAGATTTCCAAAGCAGCCGGTGTCGGCAGAGAACAGGTCTGAGCCCGAGCCCCAGGGTGCTCTGATGTGAGCGGGCAGGGAGATGAGCAAGACACCATCAAGGAAGCCCCAGAAGGAGCCACGGTGAGCGGGACAGTCTGGAGACTATGGGTCCCTGATGCTGCCGGTGCTGCCGGTGCTCCCGAGCTGGGCGCACCAACAGGCCCCCACGCTGCTGACATGTCGCGTAGGAAGAAGATCGAAACTGTGGCTCTGAGGCCGTCAGGGGCACGTGGTGAGGACAGCCTCGCTGGGAGGGAGTGGCGGAGAATGAGCAGACCTCTGCTCAGAGATGGGCGCTGCAGCCTGGTTATACAGAGCGTGCTGGCACGGAAGGGCGGGAGCCATTTCTCTTTGATCTGCGCTGGTTTCCGCGAGTCAAGGGCTGGGCTGGGCGGTTCTGGATTGGGGGCTGTTGCGCCGTGACTGCAGATGGGCAGCTGGGGGATGACCAGGGCCCTGCCCTCCCCTCCCCTCCCCTCCCCCCTCCTCTCTCTCTCCATGCAGTGCCTGGGTCTCCCCATGAGGTCTCTCCATTGCACTGATTTAGGCTTCCTCACAGCATGGCAGCCTCAGGGCTCTCAGGCTGACCAGACTGTTTAAGAGAGAACATTCCAGCGATCGAGGCAGAGGCTGTGCGGCCTTTGGTGACTCGGCCTCAGAGTCACATAACATCCGTCACTCCTGGCCTACTCGGTGGGTCACAATGCTCACAGAAGCCTGCCCAGTTTCAGGTGAGGGACATAGTCCCCGTGGCTCCCTGGGAGGATGTCAAAGTATTGACAATATTTCAAAGCACTCCAAGAACTCTATCAAGGAGTTTCACAGTGAGAAGAAATAAAGAAATGGGGGTGCCTCTGGAGAGGCTGTGGGGTTGTGTGCTCTTTCTCAGGATGGGGGGAGTCACCCACGTCTCTCACGGCTGGGTACGCCCTGTGTCCACGGATGGCACATGATCGTCACACCGATTCTGGACGGAAAGAGGCCCAGACTGACTGTCAGGAACCCCGGGTCTCCCTCACGTAAACAGGAGACCACGGAGGATGTGGGGGCTCAAAGGGGGCTTAGACGATGTTCAGTCCCACATCCTTCTTAGAGACAGGGAAACCGAGGCCCCAGTGAGCCATGACTTGCCCAGTGACACAAGCCTTCCTGTTAGAAAGCCTGTCCTTGCAGGTGGCTCCTTGGCTTGGAAGGAGGGCGAGGCCTGCGTGTGGCAGGTGGCCGTGGCCTTGGGCTTCACGTGATGTGACCAGTGGGACCCTGGCAGCAGCAGAGCGGCAGGGGCTGCAACATTTCGGTCTCGCCATGGTGCTGGGACAGGAGGGTCCCCGTGAGCACTGTGGGTTTTGAATTTAAATGGAAAGGAGAGAGAAGTCAAGAGAAGAAGTCCAGGGCATTTGAAAGGTGAGCCCAGTGCCTACCAAGCTTCCGGAGCACACCAGTTATGAAAGGAAGGAAGGGAGGGGCAGAAGTGAGGTGGTCGGTGCTGAGCCTGGAGCAGACATTTATTGTCTGGGACTAAGGGTCACGGGGAGAGGGAGCTGGGTGCGAGAGGAGCTCCGCACACCCAGCCTCAGAGGCCGCCAGGCCCCATGTGCCTCCGCACAGCCCTGTGCACTGGGTTTTACTGACTCCATTTCACAGACCAGGCCACTGAGGCTCAGAGGCAGTAAAGTCTCACTGCTCAAAGGGTGGTCTGTGGCCCAGAGAGGGGTGGGCATGGTCCTCGGGCGGCCTGCGGATGCCCAGGGGAGTGGGTCTTGTGCAGAACCATCACCAGGGAGGAAATGCAAAATCCATGAGCAGTGCAGCGTCTCAGACCGTGCCCAGACCTGCTGAGTCAGCTCTGCACGTTAGCAGCTCCAGTTTGGGGGACTTGCCCAAGGTCACCCAGCTGGAAACGGGCGGCATTGGGACGGGGACCAAGGTCTGTCTGTCTGAAATGGAAAGCAAGAGTTCTTTCCATTGAAGTGGCTTCGCTCTGCAGGAAAGCCCCCAGAAGGAGCTTCAAATAACGCAAAGCCGATTGTCACCTCCCCGCTTAAGGTCCTTCTGTAGCCCCCGTTCACCTTCGGCCCCAGCCCAGGCACCCCAGCAGGGTGCTCCGCAAGGTAGGACGGCGACTGATCCAAGGTCACACAGCTGGATTCTCCTTCCAGAGACAAGAGGTGCAGCGGGGTGAGGAGGCGGGTGAGGGGCTGCGCAGGGCTGTCTTCACTCTCCGGCTGTCTGGCAGGTGGAACTCAGCTTCCCCATGCGACAGACGAGCCGCGGTCAGCACCCGCCTTGAGGCCTGCGGTCAGGAAAGGTGGCTGTCGTTTCTGCGACCTTTTGCTACGCTCTATTCATTCCTTGGGATTTTGGTGTGTTTATAGGCCACATTCTCTGAAAAAAATCTTTATTTTTTCCTTGAGGTTGGGAGCCTCTTTGGAGAAGAAATTGCTGATTTACTAGACTGCTGCAGGATTTGTGAAAAACAAAATCCCTCTTGTGGGTGTAAGAGATGCCCCTGTGGGCAGATGAGATTCCTGGTACCGCTGAGCAGGCAAGTCGGCCCTTGACCCACGGAGCAACGCCGGAGGCCTCGGTGTGGGGCGAGGGCGGACAAGCTGCGCGGAGGTTCCCGCCCACGCAGGCCCTCTCTCACCACGCCCCCACACGCACTGATACCGGGCCTCCTCTCGTTTTGTTTCCTGCCCTGGGAGGGCGATGAAGCAAATGTTGTAGCACCATTTTCTTGGGCTCTTGGTTAAGGCCCACTCCGCTTCAGACGTCCAGCCCTGATGGAGAAGAAAGCAAACGGATCCCTCCCAGCCCCAGCAGAAGTCCAGTGTGGGGTCCCCCGAGGGTCTTCACTGCCCAGACACGTGGGCCAGACTTTCCTTTAAATTCGTGGCCGCCAGTTGGCACAAAATGCGGCGTGTGCTGATGCCCTGTTATTCTGAGGCGGTGTGGAGCTGGGAGCAGCGTGGGACTTGCATGTGGGGTGGGACCAGGTGAAAGGACCTGGGGGCATCTCAGGCGCCTCTGCAGAAGAGCCAGAGCTACCAGCAGGCTGGCCCCTGAAACGCCCAGGGTCTCACCAACATGTACAACAGTGCCTTGCATACAGTAGGTGCCCAGTAAACAGTTTTGGACCATTGACCAAAATGACCCGTGGACAGACATGCTCTTCTTCCCCGAACAGAGAGACCTGCTTCCCTGGGCATCCGCGTGGGTCACGGCCACGCCTCTCTGTGCTGTCCCTGCCTGCTGACTCAGACGCCTGCTACGGCATTTTACATGCTTGACTCTTCTGATTGTCCTGCACTCCCTGTTGAGGGGTCCCGAGGTGGGAGGCCTACTGTGTGGCTGAGGTGACATGTGCTACGCTGTAGGAAGTGGAGGACCGAGGGGCCGCTGTCTGAATGACCCAGACCGGCTCTGCAGCCCAGCCCCCCAAGCCTCACTTGGAAGTGGCCTGTCACTCACTTTGAAGATCAGTAGGTCTGAAATGTGTTCAAAGAGAAGTGGGAGAGTGCATGTGGCAGCAGCCTGCAAGCCGGGTTTCTGATTCCCAGACAAATCCAAGCCCTGGGACCGTGGCTCTTCAGTGGCTCCCTGCAGGGGCTGGAGGCAGGGTAGGGGCAGGGTGGGGGCAGGGCGGGCCACGAGCCGTGATGGTCAGGGCTCAGGCTCTGCCCTGCATCACCGATGAGGTGTTGGCGCAGATGGAGGAGAACCAGGTGTCCCAAGACTCCCCTTACTGAGAAAGGTCGGCAGAGTGGAGAGAGCAGATGGGCTGAGACTTAAAAATTGTTATTAATCTAGAAGTGCAACATATAGACAATTGCACAAAACGAAAGTGCTGCTGGGGGGTTACCCGCCCCAGCCCTTCAGAAGTCCTCCCGCGTCCGTCTCAGTCCCAGCCCCTGCTCCCCTCTCAGGATGTGTCTCTCTGCTGACTTGGGAGGGAGCGGGCTGGCGGATGGATAGACACAGGCGGTACACCCACGCAAGGAATGACGTTCAGCGTAAAACCGGAGTGCGCACAGGCACACCGAGGGGACAAAGGCAGCCGCAAAAGGCCACGTTCTGAGTGACTCCATGTACATGAAATGCCCGGAGAGGCAAGCTGGCGCGGTGGCTGCCAGCTGGAGGAAGAGAGGAGTGGGGTGTGGCTGCTAATGGGTGGGGGCTTTCTTCGGGGCGGATGTGATATTGGGATTAGCTAGTGGAGCTGAATGCACAGCTTGGTGAATAAACCCAAAACTATCGAACCGCACACTTGAAAATGATACATTCCATCTTAAAAAAAAAAAAGGTGGTAAGCTTGGCAAACGGAGGAGGGAATTTGGGGTGGCTCTGGGTACAGGACTGGGCTTGGTGGGCTGGTTAACACGGGCATCATCCTCGAAGCCCCTGTCATCGCTGTCCTGGGCCAGTTCAGTAGCTTCCCACCTCTGCTCTCATCCCCCCAGCACCTCCTCCGCGCGGCAGCCGGGGCGACCTGCTAACAGTGTGGTCCGATCCTGACACCCTTGGAAGCTTCATTCGCAGCTAAACGCCCGGGGCCTTAGAAAGCCCTGCAGAGCTCCCCTCCCAGGCCACCTCCCTCCGCACCGACCACCACGCTCACCACCCTCGAGCCTCATCAGCCCTGGCCCTTGCTCTTGAACTGGCCACACCTGTTTCTGCTTTGCAATCACTGTTCCCTCTGCTGCAGATGATCCTCCTTAAATCCTCACCAGACTTCTACAGTCTCCGCTCACTCCTCCCCTCTTCAGAGAAGACTCAGAGAAGACTTTCCTTACCTGCTCCCCTGCCCCCCATCTCATCATTCTAGAGTCTTCTTAGTATTCACCAACATCCTGAATTCTCTGATTTATTAACTCATTGTCCAGGTCCCACTAGAACGACAGTGAACTCCATGAGAGCCGGGGCTGGTCTGTCTGCTTGCCCTGTGCTTGCAGCCCCTGCACTTGTGCCCGAAACCCAGCAGACATCAAAGTGCATGTTTGAATGCATGCATACATGCATGCACGACGGATGGACGAGTCACAGGTGTGGGGCCAGGCAGCAAAAGCTGCTGGGCGCCAGCGGCAGGATCGCTGGGACACTCACGAGGCTGTGGAATGAGAGCTCAGATGAGGTTTAATGGATCTGCTCAGGGACGGCGGTAATGGGTCGTAGTGACAACTCATTTTCTCTATTGTAGTGCTCATGTGCCGTGACTGTTCGTCGGAGCTTCTAATTAGCTCGTGAAAACCGGTGTTGCCTCGCCGGGAAAACCAGCAGCCTCCTTCCTCATTTGGACGGGAGTGGCCAGCCGCACTCGGCACCTTTACTTGAGGGCTGGCTGCCTGTCCGTGTCCTGGGTGGCTGCACTAATAGTAAGGCCGATGCCCCGGGCCGTGCATGCGTTGGAACCTACTGAATTCTCACATCGGCCCTGTCCAGGCAGGTGCGATGGCTGTTTTTTCAGGGGAGGGACTGTCTCAGAAGGTTGAAGTCACGTCTTCAAAGCCTCGCACCTTCAGTCAAACCCAAGGCTTTCCCCCTCGTACTGACCGGTCACTCAGATCTTTGGAAGGTGCCCCCCCTGCTTCCATGATGTTCCGTGCAGGGGGAGGACATGGCCAGTGACAGCCCCCCACCAGGGTCCTCTTGTTTCTGCCTCTGCTTCCGGGACTTAGCTTGGGGATTACCCACTCAGGACGCAGACTGCTGTGGCTGCAACATCCCACCTGGCTCTCCCAGCTGTCGGCTGGACCTGCCGAGTCTGAATGCTCACAGGAACCCGCGGGGACAGAGAGCCAAGGGGCTGAGGGAGTCCTCACGCAGGAGGCAAGTGGCCTACTTCTCTGGCTGCGAAAGGCAGATCCGATACTCGGAAAAGACGTGTAAGACGTTGCTGCCCTTTTCCCGGGTGGTTCCTGGGTCGTGCAGCAATGGCTGAGGCCGCTGTTCCTAACTCGGCCCCTTTTGTTTTAAACTTCGCGGCGACCGATACCCAGCGCTGGATCGTGCGTGGGCTTTGGTTTGGGGGTCAGTATTCGGCAGTTTCCAGTTTGCCTTTTAGGAGGAAGTTAGGTGAGAATCCACTGGGGCTATCAACCAATGCCATTTTAAATCATGACATCCTGGTTCTTTAAAAATAATTTAATTGTCTTATTTTCATGCATACAAAGGAAAAATTGGATAATAAATGTCATTAAATAAAATGGAAAACTATTAGAAATTCAAAAGCAGAAAAACTTATACCCAATGAAAACTTGCTATTGACATTTTGCCATATTTCTTTCATAGTAATATTCCTATTTACATATATACTTAGTTATGATCGTGTGGCTTTAAATCCTGCCCTTTAAAGCTTAATATATCCTCTGCTTTTTGCATATTGCTAATATATTTTGTGAGGGGAACGTAATATTTCAGTGAGTGGCTTTACCATAATTTCCTTAAACACTCCATAACGTTCTTTTCTGAGGCTTTTTCTAATTTTTTTTTACTATTATAAATAACGTTGTTAGAATGTCTTTTTGCACAAATCTTCACACTCAGGTCATCTTCTCAGGATGGATTCCTGGAAATGAAATTACGGGATCGCAAAATACACACATCTCAAGGCTCGTCATGCACAGTTCAAGGTCCTGTCCAAGGGCTGTGTCCCCGCGTTCAGCCGGGCTTCACCAGCGGAGGCACAAACAGCCCTGGTTGAATTTTGAGGGGTGGGCGGGGCTTATGGACCTTCCTGTGGGGGAAGGGAGCAGAGGCTTGCACAGTGCGGGTGTGTGGACACCCCTGCTTCTATTTTCAGCTGGGAGCCCACCCTCCCTCCCTTACGCCTGGAGTCCTCAGGTGAGGGCAGGTGCAATTTCTGCACACCACCACCTGATCTCCTGAGAGATCTGGGAAGAGGGGTGTGGTCATCTGGAGATGGTAGGGGGAGGGGCTTGGGGGTTCTTCCCCGTAACTCTGCACCGACTTGCACCAGAGCCTGGCGTTCAGCGCTGGCCTTCTTGGCCCTGGCCCTTCCAATCCCCGAATCTCTCTGGGAGCCTCTGTTCTTGGTGGTCACTCCCATTTCCTCCCACTTCCTCCCCTAAGCTGCTCCCCCATATTATACACCTCCTTCCACTCTGCTAAGGCTGCTCCCCAGTGTGCTGGGTCCTGGTCTGTCCTTGTCTGAGCCTCCTTGGCCCTCTTGCCTGAGCTCTCTGGGTCTTTGTGGGTTCCCCCCTCGCGGTCGTTCCCATGGGGTCCTTGTGGGTGGTCATCCTACTATGTGTCCCAGAGTCTGCCCTGTTTGTGGGGCATGGGGTGGGGGCGCAGCTGAAAGAGCCTCTCGCTGCTCAGAGTGGGAGTGACGGATGAGGGCAGGGAGCAGGATGCTCAGGTGTGTGGCTCGGATGGACAACGAAAGGGTGGTGGGCAGTAGTGGGCTCTGTTCCTGTTGACGGCAGGTTGGAGGAGGGAGGTGAGAAGACTGGGCTCTGGCCTGGGCATGGAGCATCGAGGGTGACTGCCAGCTTGTGCAGGGCTGAGCGGAGCAGGCAGGCAGGCTGGCTCTGGGAGGAAGTCACGCTAAGCTGGGCTCCTAGGGAGTTCTGAGCCAATGTGCAGGGCCTGGGAGCCGTGCTGGGGCTGTGTACCTGGCCCGGGAGAAATTACCACAGGCAAATGCCTGTAGTCCAGCTATGCTGCAGGGGCTAGAAATTGCTGTGGGGGCATTTTCTGGCTTCCCTGAGCAGCTCCCATGGGCATTCACACACGCATGTGGTCACATGCACACACTGATGCACACACATGCAACATACACTCATGCATGCACATGCATGCACACGTATTTGAACAAACCTGCATCTGCAACACAGACCTTTCCCTTCGGAGCTGCCTGGCTGAGACATTGAGACGTCCCTGCTGCGTTAAAATGAGCGTCTCCTTTAGAGAAATGGCAATGGAACACGGCCTTCTCGATAAAAATAGAACGAGTCTGCATCTGCACCTGGTGGGCAGGCTCGCCGCCTCCTTCGCTTTCACTTGCTACTTTATTAATTTTTAGTGCCGAAAGGCACTTCCGTGGCTCTGGGCCTCCCGCCTCAGCTCTGCTAGGCTGGGAGGCCTTTCTCAGCTCAATTCCCATCGTCCCAGAGCCAGGAGAGGCCCGTCCTCGGGGCTGCTCAGTCTTCCCTCGCCCTGAGCATCCTGCCTCCAGGCCGCCCGTCTCTCCTTACCAGTCAGGGCAGACTGTGCCCGGTCCCACCTTCCTGGTGCTGGTACCAATCTCAGCCCATCATCCGGGGCTCCTCTGGGCACAGGAGTGGCGCAGGGTGGCTCTTAGCAGGACCCAGCGTTTGCAGGCACTGCCCTCTTTTCCTCAGGTCCTGGGCCTCTCCTGCCTAAACTGCATGGAGAAGGAGCTGTGCTTTTTTGGAGAAAAGAGTCACCTTCCAGCCTGGAGCCCTGGCAGGAAGAGTCCCAGCCAAGGTATGGAGCCAGGGGGAGGGCAGCCACACCTCTGGGCCCCAGCCAGCCAGGTGGGCAGCGAAGTGTTGGAGGGAAGTGTGGGAACAAGAAATGGCCTTGCTAAAACAAGCCTGCTGCGCGCCCAGGTCTCTGTCTGGAAACACTTCCCAGACCGGTGAGAATGGGAAGGGGGCCCATGTCTCCTCCTTCCCTTGGCAAGAGGAAGACTTGACAGTCGATGCAGGCAAACAAGACAGAGGTGACTGTCCACACTCCACCTCCTTAGAGGTCCCTGTGCTCCCTGTCCTCTGGCCTCCCTGCCTCCACCCAAACCAAAGGCCCCCGAACAGCTGGCTGGCCTGGATTTACTCAGGAGCTCCGCAGCCGTTTCACAGCTGCCCTGCTCGGCTCGCTCACTTGGGAGCCTCTGCCGCACAGCTCTGGACCCTCCCACGTCAGACGCTCCACGGAGAGGTGTGAAGGAAGAAGCAATCGCAGGAGAACCGCCCCCAAAGGCACCACCTGTGCACGCTGCAGCACTCTGTCCCGTTCCCTGGCCGCCGTCCATTCCCCGGGGTTTTTTCATACTCACTCGAACTCATACTACGTACACCTTTAAAATCCTCTGTTCTGTTTGTTGGACGTCACATCCCAAGCGTTTCCCTGCATCACCACACTTGGCGCCATTTTTAACACATGCACGAATCCCTGCAACATGGGCGTGTGGCTGTCACTTAACTGCCCCGCATTTAAAGGCCAACCTTTTGCCAAACTCGGCCCTTGAATTTCCTGACGGCAGATGCATCAGATGAAGGCAGCTTCTCGACAGGCTCTGAGAAAAAGACCTGGAAAACACCGAACCCTAACCAGCTGTGTTTGTTTTCTGTGGCTGCTGTGACAAATGACGCAAACCGGCACCTTCAAACGACACGTGTGCATTTCCTTACGACTCTGAAGGTCAGAAGTGTGAGAATGGCACCGAGGCAGGGCCACGCTCCCTCGGTAGCTCTAGGGCAGAACCCGCTTCCCTGCCTTTCCAGCGTCCAGAGCTGTGTTCTCTGGCTCACGGCCCCTCTCTCCGGCTTCAGGACCAGCTGTGCGACCTCATCAAGTCTCCCCCGCTTCCCCCCTTACATCGCCTTTCCCCTTCCGTGGTCAGGTATCGCTCGTATAAAGACACCTGCGACTGCATTTAGGGCCCATCTGGGGACTCCAGGATAACCCCCCATCTCCACCCCCCTACTGAGTCACATCTGCAAAGTCCATTTTGCCACGAAGGTAAGGCTCACAGGTCGCAGGGACTAGACTACTGGTGTCTCCCGGAGATCATCCAGCCACCCACACCAGCCCAGGGGGCCAGTTTGAACCACGTGACCGGCGAGCGTGACCCCAGGTCTCAGTCCCATGGGATCTGACCTTGTGTCCCTCCACCTGCAGATCCTAGAACAGGGTTTGTGCCTTGTGAGTAGACGGCATGAGGTTTGTCACATAAATAAATGAATGTGTGACCGGTAAGAGTGGCTGGTGCTGGAAATAAGTAAGAATTCTGGGGCTCTGGCCCCAGAACTGGAAGGCTAACACCCAGCTGCACACTAGCTGGTGGCTGAGGGGCTGGTGCAGAAGACACGGTTCTCGTCAGGACAGACC
Source organism: Anoura caudifer (assembly GCA_004027475.1). Classification (NCBI taxonomy): domain Eukaryota; kingdom Metazoa; phylum Chordata; class Mammalia; order Chiroptera; family Phyllostomidae; genus Anoura; species Anoura caudifer. The sequence continues at coordinate 145,267 of PVKU01003252.1, forward strand.
GATCAGGTCAGGGTGTCATGGGACACACTGCTCCACGCCCACGCAGGGACCAGCAAGCAGCCACCACCGCCTATGAGGGCTGCCACAGCGCCTCCGCCCCACACTGGCCCCGAGTGGGAGGAGAACACAGCTGCAGCTCAGGCCTTCAGGCCTCCTGCTCGGGGTCTCTAACCTGAGGAGGAGATTCTGGAAAATGTGTTTCCAGCTGGGCTGCGCTGGCGCAGCACCCACCCGCAACAGAGTCATTGTTGTCCCGGGTCGGGGGCGGGGAAAGCGGCAGCTGCCTGGCTCCCATGTCCTCCCATGTCCTGCTACAAAAAGCCCCCCTGGTCGTTCATACACGTTCCCTTACTTGACCCTTCCCCTTTCCACCATTATCCCCACCCCCCACCCCACCCTGGTTGCTGTCAGTCTGTTCCCTGTTCCCGTGCCTGTGGTTCTATTCTGTTCATTAGTTTGTTTTGTTCATTAGATTCCTCTTACAGGTGAGATCATATGATATTTGTCTTTCACTGCCTGGCTTATGTCACTTAGCAAAGTGTTCTCCAGTTCCATCCATGCTGTCCCAAAAGGTAGGAGTCAACTGTAAGAGAATAACAATAAAAAATAAAAAACAAATAAACGATGCCACAGTTTAAAAAAATAATGATAATTTTTTCTAAAAAGTCCCCGTGGCCTCAGCAGCTGGATTTGAATCTACCCGCTTGTCACTTCTCCTGGGCTTCCCTGCGGCTGGAACAAACAATGGTTCTCTGCACCTGCTCACAGCTGCTTCACTCTCCGTTTGCACAGCCAACACTCATGTGCAGAAAATGTCTTCACGATGTTTCTGTGGGCCCCTCTTCTGCAGGCCGAGCTGACTGAGCTGACCATGGGAGGTAAAGGCAAGTTCATTATCGCCAGCTACGTCGGGTGCAATCAACCGCTTAGGACGAATACGTTTCCCACTTAAAGTGAGCAAACCTGTATTCCTGCCACAGACTCTCCACCTAATGTGGTTTCTGCAACTTAGATTCCAGTCTCAGGTTGTAAGTCAGTAGTCCTTGGGGCTGTTACAACAAACCCTTCAGTGTTCCTGGGAAGCTCTTTGTCCCTCTGCGCAAGCAGGCTGGGGAACTCACTTCTGTGATGGCAAGAACTCACTTCTGTGATGGCAAGATGCAGACGGGTGTCTGCGTACCTGATTCCTAGACACACAGCTATGCCGGCTGTCCTTTTCTAGCTAAGGAGATGGAAAGGCCATTGCAGGGGGTCCGCTCAGCCTTCTGTGCTGATCATGCCCACCCTTTCCAAGTTTCTTTATTTTATTTTTTAGATTTTATTTATTTATTTTTAGAGAGAGGGGAATGGAAGGAGAAAGAGAGGGATGGAAACATCAATGTGTGGTTGTCTCTCGTGCACCCCCTACTGGGGACCTGGCCCACAACCCAGGCATGTGCCCTGACTGGGAATCGAACCGGTGACCCTTTGGTTTGCAGATCAGCGCTCAATCCACTGAGTCACACCAGCCAGAGCTGTCCAAGTTTCTAATGATGCTTCCCGCCGAGGTCTGCATCATTTCCAGCCACGAATGACTTGCAGCATATGGGCCATCTCATTTTCTGTTTCCATTCTAGTTACTATATTCCCATGAGCTTGTGAGCTCCACCTGCCCATCCTCTAACAAATACCCATCTGACTTCCATTAGAGCCACATATCAAACAAGACAACAAAAAGAACCAATAATGTAGGAGAATATTGACCATCATGGAGCATCTGCTGTGTGCTCCTATCTCACATGCATTATCTCTAATCATTAAAATAAAGGAGGGTCGAGATTCCCCTTCTTTGAATGACAGATTGAAGATCAGACTAGTGAAGGAGTGGTCCAACATGAACTTAGCCTTGAGGCACCAAAGCTGCAACTAAAACTCAGGCCGCCTGTCCCCCTGAACATCCCCAGCCATATCAGTCTCTACATGTTTTAGCTCACAGGGAGGCTGAACTTGAGAAGGAAGACCCTCACTAGACTTAGAAGAGCAGAGTGCAGAGGGGCTTCATGAGCAGCCCCTCTGCAGAGGAGAAAGCTGAGGCCCAGGGAGGAGACTGCCATGCCCAAGGTCACATAGCCGGGCGACATCTGTGCAGCAGGCTCCTGCCCCAGTGCTCTTTCTTCGGCTCATTTTCACACTCGGTGTCCGTTCGATTTTTGGTGACAGCTCTGAACTCGGACGTGGGAAGTCCCGGGTATGAGTGCAGCTGAGCCCGGGGAGGGCTGTGGCGGCAGGTGCGTGCTTCATTTCCCTCCACGTTCTTCATAGGCATCTTAAGTGCACAGCAATCTGATTTGGAGCTGTACCAGTCCCTTACTGGGTTGGGCTATTCTGGGGAGGTGACACAGGGTATTTTAAAAGACACAGCAAGTCAAGAACTTTTCATTAAAAAGTCAGTGGAGAAAAAATGGAACCAGGACGTCTGTCCCACGCTTGGGCTGCGCACCCAATGAGCTTTTTACCACATTTGGAAGTGCTCCAACTAGGCGGAGACCTCTGGCATGGAGACTGGGTGTGAGCCTCCTGGTGTCTGGCCTGGCCTTGCAGATGTTGGGGAGCTGTGGGGACCCACCGGCCAATGTGCATCAGGCAGCACCTTCGGTGGCAGGTAACGGGAAACCTAACCAGTGTGTCTGACATAAGGACTTACTTTTACCACTGAATAGAAGCTTCTGGCATTGGTTCATTACACCAGGGCACTGCGCTGACATCTCTGTGACACGTTTTTCCTTTCTTTTGTTTCTGTGAGGTGGCGGTCACAGCGCTGGGTGTCAAATACCTGTGCCGTGTGCCAGCACCAAAGAAAGCAGGTGGGAAAAGGGGTCTCTGCCAATCCTTGCTTCTCCCTCCTCCCAGCCTCCGCTGTGTCCTCAAGCTGGCTTCTCTCGTGGTAGCAAAACCACCCCCTCACCTCCACCCGGGCTGGATTAAGAGTTCCTCCTAGGATGCCCTGCTCCGTGTCCCAGACATGCCACTCTGCTGCTTCTGGGTTGGGCCGTGAGCTACTGCTGCATAACGAGTCAATGCAGCGGCTTAAAACAGCCACCACCCGCCGTGGTGCGGCTCTCCCATTCAGGGTCGGGCCTGGCTGACCTTGGCTGAGCCTGCTCACGTGTCTCGGGTCCGCGGGCGGGCTTGCCAGAGGCTAGCTGGTCTGGAACAGTTTGGCTGGGACGAATGAGTTCTTCTTCTGGGATGCTTCTCGCATCCCTCCGACAGACCCGCTGGAGCATGTTTCTGCAGTGATGGCGGGGGCTCCAGAGGGCGCAAGCCCAGTCATGGAAGAGGGAAGATGGAGCCATATATTTGCCTTCAAGCCTCTGCTTACATCACATCACACTGGCCAAAGCAGGCCGCATGGCCAAAGCCCGGGATGGGATTGCAGGGGGACTGCAGAGTTACAGGGAAAGAGCGGATGCAGGAGGGCATTAACTGAGGCCATTGGTGCAGTCCACGATACTGGCTGGGTGACTTCGGGAAGGCCAACTTAACCTCTCTGTGCTTCAGTTTCCTCACCTGTAAAATGGGACCAATGAATCGTTGCATATAAAGTGCCCACCTTCCCTTCTCTCTCTCTAGGCTGGCACTGCTCATCTGCCAGGTCCCAGGGGTTGGGCTGACTGACAGAGGCCAGGGTGTGATGGAGAGAATCACTGGACCAGCATCACTGGATCAGGATCCTGGTTCTGGATGCATCTCTGCCCTACTCAACACAGAGGCCTTAATTTCCTAATCTGTAAAATGGGGTTGTTGCCGTCTCCTTGCCTCATCTCTGATTGTGCCTGTTCAGCTGCTCCTGAGTCAGGGCTCCCCATTATCCACCCACCCCAACAGGAGCCAGGAGCAGAGGAGCCTGGAGACTCATCGGACCTCTGTCCTTGGACTCCACGCAGCTCCCTCGGCCACGTTCCAGCACGTGGCTCCCATCTTCGGGTGGAAGCTAACAGTGTTAGTTTCCTGTTGCTGCTGTAACAAATTACCATGAACTTCGTGGCTTAAAACAGCATGGATTTATTCTCTTACAGTTCTGGCGGGTCAGAAGTCTGAAATGAGCCTTACTGGCTAAAATCAGGGTGTTGGTGAGACTGCATTCCTTTGGGATATTTTAGGGAAGAATTCTTTCCCTTGCCCTTTTCAACTCCTGGGGTGGCACATTCTTTGGCCTGTAGCCCCTTCCTTGTAAACTGCTTGGATGAATCAGGTTTTGGGGTTGGACCCTGATCTGCTGAACACCATGCCCGTGGCTGACCCTTTACCACAGCCCCTGGCCAACACGCTCCACAGCTCGCTGACATCCCTCTGAGGCCAGGGGCTGCTCTTGCACCTTCATATGTGGCCATTCAATCCTCATGGGAACCCATGGACCCGCCTTCTTGTCTCCCGTTCACACATAAGAGAGTGAGACCCAGGGAGTGAGGCTGCTCGCCCAAAGCCCACGCAGACCCCTGGCTTCAGAGTCAGACCCCCTCCTGCACATAGGCTGGCTGTAGGGTGCAGCCCATACATTCCACCTGTCAGTGTGGCCAGGGCCTGGCACTTCAGAGCTTGCCGAGGGAATAACGAATCACGTTGTCATGTACAACCCATACATCATGTCACCTTTGCCCTGTGTTCTGTGGGTTAGAAGCAAGTCACAGGCCACACCCACCCGCACGGTGCAAGCGTGTGGGTATGAGGGGCAGGGATCCTGGAGCACCCATTTAGAACCTTTCTCCCACACTTTACAATCCAGACTCCAGCTATACCACCATCTGCCTTTGCCCATGCTGTTCCCGGCCTGGAATTCCACCCCCTCTACCTTTGTCCAGCTAAGGCCTCTGCTTAGATGGCCCTTCCTTTGGGCTCTTAGCAGCACCCAAATCGGTGTTGCTTTCTTCCATATTAACGCATCTCTCCTGCGTTGGAATTTTTCTATTTACTTGTCCACCCGTCCACACCCTGCCCCACCAGGGCCCAATGTAGAACCTACACAGGGCCTGGCACATTGTGGGGGCTGAATAAACACTAGCTGGGCGAGCAGAGCCCCAGCATGTAATCGGGATCCCGGCTCCCAGTCCTGGCGTCTGTCCCCGGCCCAGGGCTATCTGCTGGGTAACCCCTCCCTGAGCCCCATGCCATCTCAGTAACGAGGCCAGTGCCATGTCCGCCTTGCCCTGACTTTGAAATAACTTTCCCCCTGCCGTTCGCAGGTTGCACTTTCCTGGAACCTCTCTCGCTGTTCTTTGCTGCTCTCCTTCCCCTCCCTGCCTTGTAACTCCGTGGCCCTGCCAAAAACTGGGAGCTCATTAGTAAACCAGGAGCTGCCTATCTGCTCCCAGAGACTCCAGATGGAAAATATTAGCTTCTATCTCAACTGAGGACTGACACAGGAAGGGCTCCTTGAGCTGGTAGCTGTCAAGGAGAGGAATAGAAGTTTTTCATCTGCATGAGTAATTGTTTCCCGTGTTACCAGAGAGACAGCAGATTTACATTCTAGACACACTCACGCCAGGCAGGGGCCGCTGCCGGTGCACAGTCTAGTCACGCACCTTTCCCCCATACCTCTCTTTCTCGGAGTCGGTTAAAGGAGAAGCTGGGGGGTGAGGGCAGAGGGGAGAGGAGGGGGGCTCTGGAATGTCCAGGCTGAGAGGCATCGCAACCAGGAAGGTGCAGGGCAGAGATGGTGACGGCCCAGGGGCTTGGGGGGGGGGGGGCAGGAGGACTAGCAGGGCATGTGCTGGTCAGCGGTCCTTCCTCGGTCTCCCTCCCACCCACCCCCATCTACCAGCTGGTCCCATGCGCTCAACCTCTGAATCACATCCTCCCCAGCCCTGTGTCCCCACCACTCTAATCCGGACCCCGAATCTCTCACTGGGGCTTCAACCCTGGCCTCCCAAGTGGTCTTCAGCTACTGCTCTCAAATCCCACAGTGCACTGTCCACACCCAGCCAGACTGAGCTTCCTAGTCCACAGCCAGCGCCTGTTTGTCCTCCGTTCCTCACAGCCCTTGGAAGGAAACCTGACCTACAGGGTCCTGCAGGCCGCTACCCACCCTGCCTCCTCCTCCCCCCGGAGCCTACCCTCCTCTTGTGCCCACCTTCCTCAGACACCCCAGGCTGGTCCTGCTGCTCTTGGGATCTTAGGCTGATGGGCTTCCGGGAACTCATTTTCCCAGTCATGCAATTGGCTCCTTCTCAACATGTGTGCCTGCTCAGTTGCATCTTTGTGGAGGGGTCTTCCTGGACCGTGTGGTCTGATGCGGTGTCTCCCTCCACCGCTTTCTAGCCCACTCCCGAGCTTTGTTTTCCCCAAAACCTTGGCCGCCATCCAGAACTCCATCAGGTGTTTTTTAATCTATCATCTGCCATCCCCACTGCCACGGACATCGGTAAGAGGAGAGAGAAACCTGACTGCTTCGCTCGCCACAGGAGCCACGGCACCCAGGGCTGTGCCCAGCACAAAGCGGTGGCCCGGTGCATCTTTACTAAATGAGTTACTCCAAGCAGGTGATGGACGGCTGGAGGAGGGAGGCCGGCAAAGAGGTCCATTTGGCACCTAAGCGAGTGGAGGAGGACCCCTGTCTGAGAAGAGCCGACATCCGGGGATCCAATAACAATAATTTCCAATAACAATAATTACAGTACCAATCGCTACTACTGTGCTCTAGGTCCTGCAATTGATTGGTTTATCCACAGAGGCTGGCTACAAAGCACTGCAACGGGGGACCCCAGCAGAGGATGCTGCTCCCGCAAACACCTGAAGGCGGGGAGTTCCGCACTGTGCCTGAGGACACGGGACGCAGGGGAGGGGGACAATGGGGAAGGAAGCTGAAAACAGCACAGCACAAAAACAAATCTGAATGTTCACCTGGTACGTGATTTACCTGTTCAGACTCTTGGTAATCTGCACTTGCCACGTTTTATACCTATGCACCATGAACACAGTCTTAATACTTGGAGTCTACACAGAATGCAGAGTGCCGACCTGTATTTTAAGGAGATGAAGACAGATGAAGTACACAGCTGAGAAACCTTTTGCATTCCCGGACGGAGGGCCAGGAAGCTTAGGGGGAGTGAACACCCAGAAGAAAGATCTCAGTGCAGCGTAATGCAGTCTACATGGCGACCTTGGATTTTATTGATTTGAGTCCCTATTGGGACCAGTCCAGCTGACAGGTTTTCTCAGCCAGTAGGTCCTGCAAATACTTCAGAGCAGAGACAACTTTTTTGCACTGAATAAATAAAGGTCCGAGAGATTGCTTCATAGTTTGTTTGTTTTTTTTTACACTGCAGTTAATTTGTCTCCTAAAGAAACAAGTTCTATTTCTGATTTATTTCCTTCCTCGAGGCAGTGTGGGTAGAGGAGGTTTCAATCCTGTTTCTACACCACCATTCATTGAGAAGAGCCCCTTCAGGCATTAGCAGAGGAAATCCAGGCTCAAAGAAGCTGATTAGCATGTTCAGTGTCCCAAAGCAAGTAAGCTCGTCAGAATGCAGATTCAAACTCAGGTGTCTTCTCCCTTTCATCCCCAGGATGCCTTCTAGACAAGTTGAAGCCCATTGGGCCAGAGTTCAAATAGGTGATGCCCTTTGTTATGATGGAGCAGCTTGGAGCCGGCCCCATGCCCTGCAGGGATGCAGGAGTAATCAGGATTTGGTGATGTAATTGACAGCTTTGCTCAGTTCCTGGGGCCTGTGTGCCTGGCTGGTGAGTATCAGCCTAGTTTCCATTATTTCAGGAACAGAGTTGGCAGAACGCCAGTTGTGTCCTTGCGGTGCTTCGGAAAAGGGTTTGGACTTTGGGATCAGACGCACTGGGGTTCGGATTCCAGCTCCTCCACTAACCAGCTCTGTGTTCTTGGCCAAGTGATGGTCGCTTTCTCGGCCTTGGCCCCTCATCTCTGAAATGAGGGTGAGTACACACACCTCTCAGTTGCCAGGGGGACCTCAGAATGTTCTCACCTTGCTCTCCTCCTCTCAGCCTTTGGTTTGATGCTCGCTCTTTACAAAGACCCAGTTTTCATCCTAAGAAGGATACCCCCGGGCTTCAGGGAATGACCCACTTACAGCCAATTGCTTCCTTCTGGGTCATTCTGATGGATTAAATGAAGAACCATTTAAAACCGCAGCCCAAGGAGCCAGAGGCTGAGTCTGCAGGGGAATGATGCAGGTGGAGCCCTGTGCACACATTTGGGAGGAAGCTTAGTAATTTGGGAAGGGCTCCCCAGCACAAGGGCGGCGCCCGGGGCCAATCAGATTGCTGACCCACCTTGACCATTGTGCCAACCTAACTAGGCCAGTCACAAAGCAGACCTGCAAACGAGACATGGTAATTACAGAGGGGGGGCCCCTGTGCCCCCAGCGGCTTCTTCTTTCCTGACCCTTCAGACCTCTCTTATCTCACCGCAGACTCTCAGTGCCCAGGGCCTCGCCTTGTGCTGCGAGCACGTTCATTTCAAAGCGCATTTCCTGCGAGGCGTTGGCAGGAAGAGAGCCTCTGGATGCGCTACATTTCCAGCACACCTCTGGGTGCATGTTGGACGTGGCTGGGGCTGTTTTGAACCAAAAAACAATTTGACTAAAGCACCTTTCAGTCCAATAAGAATTCGCTGGGCCCATCCTGCATTCCCCACACCGGGCTTGATACTGGAGCACGAAAACGAATAAGAAATGCTGTCCGATCCCCCAGGAAATCATTAACTTATCATTGACTGAGGCCCTCCTAAGGACCAGGTGTTTTAAAAATGTTCTTATTATTCTTCACAACAACCTAATAAGGTGGATACCACTTCATGTTATGGGTGAAGAGTAAGAAGCTCAAAAAGATCAAGTTATAAGCTCAAGGTCAGGCAACTAGTAAGGGTTAGAACTAAGCTTCAGATTCAGGGATATTTCACAAGCTAATCCCATATGTTTTAAGTACTCCAAGTTACCTGTTTGTCAAGGCGTCAGGGTCCAGTAGAAATGAATGCATAAAGTCCCTTAAATACTGTCCAGGTGATATAAACCCACGTGGTATAAGTCAAGGTCGAGCGAGATGGAGGCTACAGCAGAAGTCTGAACAAGACGGTGGGAGGTCAGTGTCTCTGCCACAGGTTGGATGCTGTGTGCTCCCTCGTCCCTAGCTCCTTTGCAAATGGAAAATAATATTGTGTCTGGAGGGATGGGCACCCGTGCCACCCTCTCTCCCCCTCTCTATGTGTGTGGAGAGGGGGAGGAATGACCGGGCTAAACTAGTAACCCTTGGTCCTCCTCCCACAAAGCGCTGCTGTGAGAGGTGAGTGCAGCCGTCCCCTCCCCACACTCCTTGCTGCTGGAGAGGGAAGAAATCAATAACAGAGCCCAAAGTTTTCAAGAGCAGACGGGCCCCATGCTAATGGAAGTGCTGTTTCCTCAGTTTGGCTTTAGACTGTCCTGTCCTATGGGGAAAAATGTCTGTCCCTGGGAGAAATGCCAATTTTATAGATCTGTTAATAAAAGAACTGGCAGCTCACGGTTCTTGCCAATGAGGAAACTGGAATTGGAGAGGCCAGGAACACTCGGGGCCAACAGACTGGAGCCCATTAGAGCAAGTGCACCCACTCCCCTTCCCTACACTTGGATGGCTGGGCAGCACCCACCTGGCTGAAGCCTGCACCCTGCTCTGGGCCAAGAGCCAGACCAGATACACTCTGCAGAGGGAGTCAGAGAGCCATGGGAAGGGAGGGCTCACCTGTGGGCTGGAGTGGACTCTATCCAAATGGGAGACTTAAGAAATGGATGCTTGGAGTTCCAGCCAAGATGGAGGCATAGGTAGATATATTTCACTTCCTCACACAACTAAAAGAACAACAACAACCAATTTAAAAACAAAAAAAAAAAATCCAGAACTGTCAGAAAATCAAACTGTATGGAAGACCAACAACCAAGATGTTAAAAAAAGAAACATTCATCCACACTGGTAGGAGGGGTGGAGACAGGCAGCTGGGCAGAAAAGATGCATGACAAGATAATGGCTGGTGGACCAGGCAGTCCCACATTTGTGTGCAGATAAGCTGGGAGGAACAAGTGGGGAGTGAGACAGACTGCTCAACCCAGGGTTCCAGAACGGGGAAATAAAGCCTCAAAACCTCTGGCTGTAAATATCTCTGGGGGTTGCAGCAGCAGGAGAAACTGCCAGTCTCACAGGAGAGTCTGTTGGAGGGGCCCATGGAGACCTAGAATGTACACAAGCCCACCCACTCAGGAATCAGCACCAGGGCAGCACCTGCAAGACCACCATTTGCATGTGGGAAGCAGGGGAAGTGACTGCAAGTGGGGCAAGAGCCAATCAAGTGGCATTGTTCCCTCTCTGACCCCTCCCCCACATATAACACCACAACACAGAGATGTGGGTTGCTGTGCCCTGGCGAATACCTAAGGCTCCACCCCTTACAACGTAACAGGTGCACCAAGACAAAGAAATATGGCCCAAGTGAAAGAACAGATCAGAACTCCAGAAAAAAAACAAACTAAGCAATGAGGAGATAGCCAACTTATCAGATGCACAGTTCAAAACACTGCATCTCAGAATATTTATGTTTACATAAACAGAGTTATGTTTACATAAACAGTTATATTTACAATCAGGATGCTCACAGAAATGATTGAGTATGGCTGCAAAATAAAGAAGAAGTGAAGGCTGTACAAAGTGAAATTAAGAAAAATATACAGAGAACCAACAGTGAAGGGAAGGAAACTGGGACTCAAATCAATGATTTGGAACATAAGCAATAAACAAACACTCAATTGGAACAGAATGAAGAAACAAGAATTCGAAAAAATGAGGAGAGGCTTAGGAACCCCTGGGACAACTTTAAACATTCCAACATCTGAATGATCAGGGTGCCAGAAGTAGAAATACTATTTAGTGGTAAAAATTTGAAATACTGATATTGCAACACCAATTAAGCCTCCTGTTTTCCCCAAATGCATCCAATATTTTAAAGAAGGCTATTTCACTTCGCAATCTTTTCAGGGGAACCCATAAAATGCCAGCTCTTTGATTGGAAACAGGTATGAGGCTGGGGCTGGGGCTCTGGGGGCTGGGCTGTGCAGAACACCCTCCCCGACATGGTGGGAGCGTGCACAGGGGCCAGTTGCACAGATGAGAAAAAGGTGAGGAGAGTTTGAGATGATGCAAATGGCTTCACCTTGGTCTCATCTCCTTTCTTGTGCTCTCTGTGCTTCCACTCTCTCAGCCTCTCCCTTCCCTCATCCACCTTTCTTCTTGTCCCAGGAGTCTTGGAGGGACCATGTAGTTCCCCCTTTGAGTGGAGTGAAGAGGGAGAGGGCAGAAGGAGAAGAAGAGCAAGAAATGGAAAACTTATTTGAAAAAATAATGAAGGTAAACTTCCTCAATCTGGCTAAGGAAATTGATACATAGTCCAGGAAGCTCAGAGAATCCCAAAGAAGGTGGACCCAAGGAGGAACACACCAAGACACATCATAATTACATTATCCAAGATTGAAGATGAGGAGAGAATCTTAAAAGCAGGAAGAGAAAAAGGACAGAGTCACCTACAAAGGAGTGCCCATGAGACTATCAGCTAAAAGAAACCACCTTACAGGCAAGAAGGGGCTGGAAAGAAGTATTCAAAGTCATGAGAGGCAAGGACCTACATCCAAGATTACTCTACCCAGCAAAGCTAACATTTACAATGGAAGGGCAGATAAAGTGCTTCTCAGATAAGGTCAAGTTAAAGGAGTTCATCATCACCAAGCCCTTATTATATGAAATGTTAAAGGGACTTATCTACAAAAAAAAAAGATTAAAACTGTGAACAGTAAAATGACAACAAACTCACAACTATCAACAACTGAATCTAAAAAAGCAAAAACAAAAACAAACCAAGAAAACAACTGGAACAGGAACAGAATCACAGAAATGGAGATCACGTGGAGGGTTTTCAGCAGGGAAGGGGAGGAGGGAGAATGGGGGGGAAAGGTACAGCACAGGTGGCAAACACAAGGCTGAATCCGGTCCTGCATCTTGTTTTATCCGGCCCGGCACCTTGTTTCTACCCAGCAGCAGTGCCGAGCTCCTTGCCCCTGGTTAAGGAGCAGTTACATTTACACAGTCCGAAGATCACATTCGGCCCTTTGAAGGCAACCACAAGGCTGACGTGGCCCACAGTGAAAATGAGTTTGACACCCCTGTACAGGGAATATAAAAGCACAATTGGTAGGTACAAAACTGGTGGGAAAAAGTCAGAGAACTTATACGTATGACCCAGGGACATGAACTAAGGGTGAGGGGGATTTTGGGAGGAAATGGGGGTACCAGGAAGAGGAGGATAAAGGGGAGAAAAAAATGGGACAACTGTAATAGCATAATCAATAAAATATACTTAAAAAAAGAAATGGATGCTTGTGAGGTGAGGGGTTCCCCTGCAGGGGGGCAGGTAGGACGAAGTCCTGGAGGGACAGTCCGTGGGGAATCTCTCCTGGTGATTTTCCTGGGAAATTCCTGGAAAGGAGTAAGTTCCCGGTCGTTTCGTCTTGCAGAACTCAGGGCAGTCAAAGCTCTCGTAACTCGAACATTCATCTCAGGCTGCATCCAAACTTTCCTTCTGATCCTGACCCAGCTTTCAGTCAGAAAGCCGGCATTCGCCTGCCTGGCCTGCCGGGCCGGTTCTGTGGGAACTGCCGTGGTGGGGTGACTGGGGTCTGTGTCACCTTCTCCTGGTGGTCAAGGGGCCCAGCCAATCAGGCGAGCTACACTACCTGTCAACGTCTGATATCCCCAAGTGTGGTGGTTGTTGTTTTTTCCTTTGGCTAATATTAAAGATCTAAAAAGTGTAGCTCATTTTAAAAGTTTGGATTTTCTTGATTACTGGTGAGGCTGAGTGCTTTCTCATACGGTAACTGGCCATTTGCCTTCCCTTTTCTGTGGATTTATTTAAGCCTTTCCCCTTGTTTTCAATGAGCTGTTCTTTATAACTGATTGATTTGCAAGAATCCTTTGTATATTCCGGAAACGCAGTCTTTGTTATGTATTGTCAGTGTTTCTTCCCACTTTGGTCATTGTTTTTTTTTACTTAATTATGGCCACCAGAAATCACTCTTCGGGGCACCACGAGTTAGCCGGTCTTTTCATGGCCTTTTCATGGCCTTTTCCTTTAAGAAGGTCATCCCTACCCAAGAGCATAAACATGTTTTCTGCAGCTATCTCAATAATTTCACAGACTTCTTTTCCAAGGTTAGGTCTCTGTAAGCCATTTGTGATTTATCTTGTGGAAGATGGAGGAAGTGGATTTCCTCTTGTCCCGCTGACCTGAAACCCGGCTGCACATCTAACCCCCTTCCCCTTCCTCTCTCCAGTTACAAGGGAAACAGCCCCTCCCCCTTCTGGGACAAGCTGGTCACCCGGCTCTCCCGTCCCCGCCCTTTACTCCTTGCCTGTCACCAACCCTTCTTTCTCTCCGGGGTCATTTCCATCGGCACAAAGACATAGTTTAACTCTGTCCACCTTTAAAAAGACCCTCCCTCCCTTGGGGGTAAGACAAGCCATAGTAAATCTGCATAAAAATAACAACTGTATTCTCCAAAGCACCAGGGAGCCATGGAAGCAAGGAGGACCAGAGGAACGGAAGTCTTGGAGCCGGAGGCCTGCTCACGGGGCGCCCCTGCTTTCCCCTTCGGTCCCTTGGATGACTCTGGGAACAGGCTAAACTAGAGGTACAGTCCGGGCTGCGGTCAGTCACAGGGCTGCTGTGGAGTGACAGAATTAGAGGTTCCAGGGGCCGAGCATGCAGCCAGGTCCCACCCTGAGAAATGTTGAACTCTGAAGCTGTACGACGTGAGAGGTTGGACGACATGAGAGGTTGGAGACCACGGAAAAGCTTCGTGAAGTTCTGAGGAGAACCTGGCAGGACCCGAGAACATGGCAGGGTGAGGTGACCCGCCACCAGCCACTGCCACCTGCAGCTGCTTTCCCTGAGGACACCTGCTGGTTCTGATGCAGATGGACACATGAGGAGAGTGGAGGGAGCTCACTCACAAGGCCAGCACCCTGTCCCCAAGGGCTTTTTACAAGTGGCAGCAGTGCAGAGCAGGATGCTAAAGAGCAAAGCCAAGCCCCAAAAGGCAGATCAGCATCTCCGGCGGCCTCTCTGCACCGAGACAAAGACCTCTCTGAGTCCTGAGTGACAGCGGCGCTATAGCAACCAGGTAGACAGGAGGGACACAGACTGACTCGCGTCAGCTCTGCAGTCAAAACTTGACCCAGTTCCGTCCTTATCGGAGTTACGTTTTCCAATATTTCACTCTATCTGCCCAGCAGAAGAAAGGGTTAACTCTACCTGGCTAAAAAGAAAACATTATCTAGAGCCTCTGCTGTGCTTTTTACCACACTATTTGGTATTCCTTTAAAAACTACTCCAAGAAAAAAGACTATGGAACTGAAAACCGGAAGAAAAAGCAGGCGGTAGAAGCGGATCCACCACCAACCCGGTTAGCGGTGTGGTGCGGTGACAAGCTGGTCCAGGAGGTGGATACGCCACTCAGGCCACCACCAGCAGCTCCACCAACTCAGCACGTGCCCCGGCGCTCTGCAGCAAACAGGCTACCCGGAAATGCTGGGGTGGGGAACCCCAAGTAAAGCAGGTGAAAAATCCTGAGCAAAATATTTCAGTAAGTTTTTGCAAAGCATAAAGACATGTTTAGTGGGAAAAGAATGGATTTTCCAAATAACGTAGCCATGGGGCGGGGGGGGGGGGGTAACCTGGAGAGTAAGCATCACTTTTCTTATTTAAAATGATTACAGTAGCCCCTTTATGCATGGCGGATATATTTCAAGACCCCCCCCCCGTGGATACCTGAAACTGTGTACATGCTGAACCCCACGTATACTATGATCTGCCCACACAGACACACCTTCCCTCGTTCCACTCTCGCTGGCCTGAGGTGGGGCTTGCGGGGTTGGCCCATCCACGGCTGGCTCCGCCTGGGTCCCTGATCCCTGCCCTCGGTGTGTCTCGTCCCAGCTCGGCCTTCCCTGCTGGAACGTGCACCACGAAGCTGCAGCGGCTCACAGCCAAAGTTGGAGTTGAATAAATGAATACCGGGGGCCAGAAACAGGGCAGATTCTGGCAGTGTTTGGGCCACATCTCTATTCACTTCGGGCAAGTACCCATGTCTCTGAGTCTTTTCCTTCACAGGAGTAGTTACTTCTTTCGAGAGCTAAAAGGAGAGATAATCTACGTTAACCACACATCACACTAACTTGTACGTCATTGTCACTCTTTAGTCCAACCCCCTTCCTTCACTGAGGACGTTACCAAAATACAGAAGGGGCTACTGCGACTCTGCACGGCGTCACACACCTTCAGGTTCTCATCGCTCACCAGTGGGCACATGACCTGGAGCCACTCACAACTGAAATTTAGGTTGTGGCATTTACTAATTCCTGTCTTTACGACACAGAGACCTTTGTTGTAAGTAGCTACAAAGCTTTCTTTCAAGCTTACCCTTTTGGTCTGTGGTATTAACACCTGGAGAAACTCATTCTCAGGCAGCCTGGAGCAAATGGGGGTGGGGAGGCTCGTCACCCTGTTGAACAGTCTCCAAGGAAAGCAGAAATGTTGAGAAAAGGCAGTTGTAACTTGGAGCAAAACTCGACCCAATTGTTTGTGATTACATGTCACGGTTTTTTAAGGTGACCCCCTCAAACAAGGGAATTGTGTTAAAGATTTCAACACAATAAGGGAAGGGAAGGAGAAAGAGAGGGAGAGAAACATCAGTGTGTGGTTGCCTCTTGTGCACCCCCTACTGGGGACCTGGCCCGCAACCCAGGCATGTGCCCTGACTGGGAATTGAACCAGTGATCCTGTGTGGGCTGTCATTCAATCCACTGAGCCACACCAGCCAGGGTGCGTGTGTGTTTTTAAATAAAGGAAGTTGTATTGCTTTTGCAATATTCATCATCTCTTTAGCTGACGACCAATAGTCATTCTCTTTAATTAAAAAAAAAAAATAGCACTGGCATTTGGTTTGTCCCTTAATGTTTTTATTTTATGGCTATGTTTTTACAAAGCAAAATAATCTTTAAAAATTTTTTGATTTTTCCCCCTGAGGAAGCTGTTAATGATACTTTCCATGAAATACAGGAAATATCATAAAGAATATTAAATTTTATTGAATCCACTACGTGCCAGGCATTTTACATTAATTAGCTGATTTAATATTCAAAGAATATTAAGAGATAGGTTTCTTTAAAAAGATTTCATTTATTTTTAGAGAGGGGAAGGAGCAAGAAAGGGAAACATCAGTGTGCAGTTGCCTCTCCCGCGCCCCCTACAGGGCACCTGGCCCACAACCCAGGCATGTGTTCTGACTGGGAGTCAAACTGGCAACTCTTTGCTTTGCAGGCTGGTGCTCAATCCACTGAGCCGCACCAGCCAGGGCTAAGAGATAGCTTTCAATGTGCCTGTCTCGTTACAGGTGAGGAAACTGAGGATCTGAGACGTGAAACACTTTACTGTGGGTCAGAATAAGAAGTCCTTGGGATTCACTCACGTGTGGTTGTTTTCCAAGTCTGTACAGTAACAGTGGGGTGACTGGGAGCTGGATTCTGCCACGCTGCCCGATTTAATCCAGGTCTGCTTCTTACTATGTTAACTTTGCCCAAAGTACATGATCTCTCCAAGCCCCCATTTTCTCGTGTAAAGGAGGCATTATTATAATAACACCTGGAGGGGTAGATCCTTACAAGGGCACTGTCTTAGCAAAGTAGCTTGTTTTTAGTCCTGGGCAACTCAGCCCCTTCCCCTGGCCTTTGCCCACTCCTGCAGCTCCCTGCCTCTAACCTGATTCCTAGTAAGTGCTCCACCGTGGGTTCCATTTTTGCAAACTCTCTCTCCCTCCTTCCTTCCTTCTCAACTCAAACACTCTGAGCAGGTATACCAGGAAGAAAGGAGGCAGAAAGAGAAAGAAAATATGAACCCACAATTGGTGTAGCAGCCTGCCAAGGGGAGAGACACACTTTCTTTTTGGAATTGTCTTTTATTTAGCAAAACACATCAAGGTGGCATTGAATCAAGAAAAGTTAGCCTCACGTCAAACAGACCTAGTTGTTCTACACAAGAAAATTTAAAAGTTGGCATTTCCAGGATTAGCTTTTCCAAGGGGAGGGGCCAGTAGTGCAGAAAGGAGCTCCAGGATGAGGTGACTGGCTTCATGGGGAGGAGAGGGAAGGGAGGGATGATGCTGTGACTTTTCCAGACTGAGTGTCTAATATCCCACTTTAAGGCATAGTCTGAATGTAACCCGCAAACATCCCCAAACTCTCAAACTTACTCCAAGCTGCCCCCAAATTGGTCGCCTGCAGCCCCATGGCGAAGACACCATAGCAGTGCCCGGTGTGAGTGGGGTGATGTGTGCGGAGCATGAATGAGTGGTGCGATCCTCCAGAATCCACACTCAATGAGTAGATGCTGGAGCTTTGAGGTAAGGGGTGATGTGAGAACTGTGAAATCCCTTTAAAAAACACGCAGAGTAACTAGGAGGGGAAAAGAAGAAGAGTACTGTAAGTAGAAACATCAAAAAATAGAAGAAAACTATCAAAACAATTAAAGAGAAATTGATGGATACAGAAGACAGGCAAAGAAGATCCAACATATGCATAATAGAAGCACCCCCCACCCCCCGGCAAAGAAAGAACAGGTAGTACAGAAGAGCAAATATAAGCAACTATTCAAGAAAACTTTCCTGAAAACAAACACACAAAATAGCTTGAATCTACATATTTAAAGGGGATAAAATGTGCCTGGGACACACGGCCAGAACAGTCAACTCTAAGACACAATCTATTAGAACTATTAGACTTTATAGAATAAAAGTCCTTTTGGCCTAAGGTAAAATTACCAAGTTACTTATATGGCATTAGACCATTATAGAATACTTTTAAGTTAAAACACAATGGAGTAAATGGTGTAATGTATACTCAAGAGAGAAAATGCGAGCCCACAATTTTGTACTTGGCCAAAGTGACCTTTTTAGTGCCCGACTTGCTACACCACCACACTGCCCTGTTCTGTTTTCTCAGCAGGATTTTGCACATCCCAAGCTCTTGCTCATCTTTTCCCAGGGTCAATGGCGCATGAGAGCAGGGCCTTTGTTCCGCTCGCTGCCGTATCTGCAGCCCCCACTACAACTCACGGTGGTGGTCAAAGGTTTCACAAACAAAAGAATTTTGCACAAGGAATGTCTTTGTCATCTCGGCCTGCTATAGCAGGCCACCATGGACTGGGTGGCTTAAACAATAGATATTTATTTCTCACAGCTTTGTAGGCTGGGAAGTTTTGAGATCAAGGTGCCGGAGATTTGATGTCCGGTGAGGGTCCACCTCCTGGTGTGTAGGGACAACCCTCTTCGGTGTCCTCACGTGGCCTTTCCTTGGCACATTTGCATGGAGAGATTGTGCTCTCTCCTCCTCTCCTTGTAAGAGCACGAATGCCTTCAGGAGAACCCACCCTCGAGTCCTCATCTCACCCTAATCGTGTCCCAAAGGCCCCACCTGCAAATCCACACTCAAGGAATCAGGGCACCGATGTGTGGATTTGGGTTGGGACGCAAACTTCCCTCTTTCAGAGCCTAGAACGAGGCAATTAGCTGAGCGCTGACATTCCTCCTGCTCCGATGTTCTGCCCCCAAGAGGCGTCTGTCTAGTAAGAGCTCCTGCAACCCAAGCTCTTACCCTGCCAAGTGCTGTGCAAGGTGATGGGGTTGAAATGACAGCAGCCACAGATGCTGTCGGGGGTGGAGACCCATACCCGTCCAGCGCATGGGAAGACTGGGACAGAGAACGTAAGATGGGAGAAGTGTTTTTCTTACACAGCTCTCACTAGATACTTGACAACCTGTGCCTTTCATGAACCGCTCTGATGAAGCCATGGACTGAAGTCAGACATAAGTGGGGAGGGCCTGCTCAGAAGGTAGCGGCAGCCGATGTTGAGAAGCAGTAGGGACCTAGCGCAGAGTGGGCGGGGTCTACAGGTCATGGGAGGTGGGAAAGACTCTGGTTGGGGCTTGGGTGGCCAGGGGCAGTCTCAGGGAGGGGAGACTCCCTCTGGGATCGGTGCTACCCGTGTAAGGACAGCTTGGTGAGTGCCAGAGCAGCAAGGAGACAGCTGGCTGGGGCTGCAGGGTGAGGGGTCAGGGCTCGTCAGAGGGGTTTTTGAAGACCGGGAGTTTGCACTCACTTATCCCAGGGGTTCTCAAATCACGCCTCCTAGAACGTTGGAGTTTGGAATGTTTGGATTATACAGAAAAAAAAATCCAGCCTAAGCTCCAAAGTACAGGAAATGTGCTAAATTCATGAGTATTCTTTCCCTTTCAGATTTTCTTATTTGGTGACTGCTTGTTCTCACTTCTCTCCACCAGAATCTAGGTCAAGGACAGAAGCTGATTCAGCACAAAGATGAATTGTCAAACATTTAATTAATCAATATTACAAAGTGGTCATGCTACATACAACCTAACAACATTCAGGTGTCTGGGCATCGATAAAAGGGGCAACCTTCCACCTCTGTCCTATGGGAGGGCTGCCTGAGGACCTGTCCATAGTACTCGAGTGGCTGGCCTCCTGCAAGGTCAGGGGCTATGGACCCTTGACCAGCAGGATTCTGAGCACAGACCAGGGTTCCTCCTCTCAGGCCTTCCTGTGAACTGCATGTGAACCTGCTTGGCAGGTGGGGCTTTGGCAGACATGGCTGTGTACAGGCACGCGCCACATGAGAGAGCTGGACCAAGGGCTTGGGGGCCGGGCCTCCTGGGCTCAGGTGAGCAGGCCCCGTGGCCTAGCAGCCAGAGGTGCACGGAGCTGAGGGAAGAGAACAAGAGGCAGCCCTGTGTGTGCAGCACGTGGCACCAGCTGCTGGGAGGACAGGACAGACAGAGAGGCTGCAAACCATCAGGCAGCTTAGAAAACCAGAGACATGGGTACAGATCGGGTACTTGGAGGGAGCTATACTGGCCGGGGTGCTCTCTGGGGCCAATCTGCCAGGGGAGGCCGAGGGGACAGCAGGCAGGTTCCAGCAGGCCCCAGGCAGGGCTCATCCCCTGCCTGTCCCTCCCCCCGGACCCGGCTGTGGCAGAGCAGAACAGACTGGTAAAAAACGCAAACAGAGGCATGAACATCCCACCGCGGAACTGGGGCTTGGGGAGACGGGCACTGCCGGACCTGGGGACAAGAGAAGGACAGACGAAGACAGAGTCAAAGGAGAAGGGACAACCTGGTGGGGGTGGAGGGCAGAGTGGAGGGTGGGTGGGAGCGGGGCTGCGGGGGTAAGTCTGGCCAGGGGTGGGGGACCTTGGTGGTCAGGGCTGGTCCCGGGTGGGAGGCCTAGGGGTGAGCTACAGCAGGTCATGAACAGAGCAGGTGGCTTGATGTCAGAGACTGGGGTTGGACACCTGACTCCAGGATCTGGACAAACCACTGTACCTCCTCAAAACTCAGCTGTGTCACCTGCAACGTCAAGTAACACCTAGCTCAGCTGTGGTGATCAAGCGACAGTGCTGGTGACCTGTGAGGCACCTTACAGGTGGGTGGTCCCATTACTAAGGGGCTGCCTTACTAGTGGCTCCTAAGGTGATAAAGGAGAGAGCTGGGGTCCCCAGCCCTGAGGACCCTCGGAGGGCAGCAGAGTTGGGGTGGAGGGCAGCACGGCCTTCATGGGGAAAGGGCGCTCTCCTCCTTTCTGACCCGGACACTCTGGACTCACCAGTGTCGGGCCCCAAAGGTGCTCACCAATCACCTGCGCTATGGTTCCGGAATCTGTTCAAGTAACAGGTCTTCAGTGCCACCGACCTACAGAGAGAAGGGAATTAGAGACCGCAGCCCTGGGGAGTCTCCCTCCGCTCCTGGCTCCCCGGCCTTCCACCAGCTCACAGCAGCAGGCAAGCACCACGTGAAGGACCCTGGGGGTCCATCTCCCACCAACCTTCACCCTGCTATGCCCACCAGAAAGGCCCTCCTACAGCCAAGGAGCTTTGGTCAGACAACCCAGAGGTAACCTGGCCACGCAGTTCTACCCTCCCCCTAACCCAGTCCTTTGAAAGAATCTGTAGTTGTAAGTTCCGTCACCCACTTTTTTTTTTTTTTTTTAGTTTTTGGTGCAGACACGGAGGGAACCAATATACTGCAGAGGCCAGATGTGGGGGATGGGGAGCAGGCCCCCCCCCAACCTGGGCTGATGCAATGGGTCCCCGGAGAAGCACAAACTTGCCCTGATGTGGTACATTATGCGCCAGAAACTGGAGTCTGAGGATCGATACCGTTGGCCAGGGTAGAGCTGCCACATGATGGGCAGCAGACTTGGGGGCAGCTGGCTGGGGCTCATGGCCTCCCCCCGGGAGACATCTTCTTGGCGCAAGAGCACTTTGGGCCAATCTTCCTCCTGCAGAGAAGACCAGGGCATATCTTTAGGGCTCCGTCGGGCACAAATAGCCCCCTGCCCAGCCCGCTGGTGCCTCTGACGCTGGACCTACTCTCCTGGAAGCCCCATTCCTTAAGCCAGGTGTGGTTCTCTTGGGACCCCTGGCTGGGCCAGGACACCCTTTACCATCCCATGTCCAGACACTCAGACGGGTCACAAAGGCCTTCATCTTCCTGACACACTGTTAGTTTCCACGGTATGCCACGGGGCCTTGAGCTGCCATAACTTCATGGTTTCCATGCCCATTTCAGCTGATGTGGGATTTTCTTTGATTCCCCCCCCCTTTATTTTGTCATACATCTCCTTTTAAACAAGACATCCCCAGACCCCAGAATCATGGGCCAGACCCCTTTCGCCACCCACCCTTCATCCCTCTGCCATCACCTCTTACCTGGACTACTGCGACGACTTCCTAACTTGCGCCCTTGTTGGACGTGTGCCCCCCAATATCAGATCTCGGCACAGCAGCCAGAGGAACCGTCCAAAGATCACATCACTTCTGTCCCTGCTCAGCACCCTCCAATGCCTTCCCACTGCAGGCGGAGTGAACTGAGATCCTGACTAGGGTCCACAGGCCTGCGTAGCCAGGCCCCTGTCTTCTTCCTCCCCTGTCTACCTGTCACCCGCCACCCTCCTCCAGCCACCCAGGACTATTTCTGGGGCATGCCACACTTCAGTGAGCTCTTATACCTGGGGTCCTTTGCCTAGAACATTCTCCCCTGATGCACGCAGGGCTTACTCCTTTCTTTGAGGCAGGAATCTGCTCAAATGTGTGTCTTCTGTGAAGACAAATGCAGCAAAACCCAGCTCTAGGATACACGTAAGAGGCATGCCTAAAACAGGGCTCTGAAAGGATTCAAGTGCACAGATGGGCAAATACACGGCAGGCTGCGCCAGGAGAAAGTCAGCTTCACAAGGAGAGTTGTGCTTGACATATGAACTAGGCACTCATGTTTGTTCAATGACTATTTTTCCAAAGGGGAAATAGCTTTTTAAACTTTGCCATCTATGAAATAAATGAGAATTCATGGTTAAAAAAGAATTCAGGCCATCCTGCAAGGTCTAAGTGTGGGAATCACCATTCTTGCTGTGTTACTATGTGGTCTTCCACATCCTTCAACCATTTTTAGTTTGCTTATTCGTTGTTTGCTTGTTGATTTAAGGAAACCTTTACATATTAAGAATCCTGGTCCTGCCCTGGCTGGTGTGGCTCAGTGGATTGAGTGCCAGCCTGCAAACCAAAGGGTTGCTGGTTCGATTCCCAGTCAGCGCACATGCCTGAGTTGTGGGCCAGGCCCCAGTGCAGGAGAGGCAACCACACATTGATGTTTCTCTCCCTCTCTTTCTTTCTTTCTCCCTACCTCCCACTCTAAAAATAAATAAATATCTTTTTTTAAAAAAGAAAAAAGAATATCGGTCCTTTCAGTGATATGGGGCAAATCCTGCCCCACTGTTTGCTAATAGGTTATGTTTTGTGCAGAATTTATTGTGAGTACACAAAACTCTGCTCTGTGGTTTGGGAGCCATGTTGAAAATATTCCCCAGCTAGAGATGAAAAAATTTACTTTTCTTCAACTACTTGAATTAAAAAAGTGAATACTTAACTTGGTTTTTAAAAGTATGCGTATGTATATTTTTATATTTGAATATACATTTGAAAATTTAAATGCCAATAAAGTGCAAAATTAGGTGGTGCTTAAGAGCTTGGAATGCCAGCCCTATTACCTAACCAGCAGTACTTCTTGGGACAAATTTACATTTTTATGCCTCAGTTTTCTCATCTGTGAAGTGGGGACACCATCACTGTCAGTATCTTCTTGCTGTTTGCTATTATATTAATGTTCCAATATTATATTTTTAATTTTGCTTTTACACATTTCTACTTCAGTTTACATATGAAAAGAGTTTCGGCATTTTTCACCTAAGTTTCCAAAAGGAAACCCATGCTCTAATGGAAATTACTGTAAGCGAGAGACAGTTCTTAAAAAAAAACAAAACAAAACTCGACATTAACCGAAGCTCCATCTTCAGCCATCACACAGAAAACAAAAGGCCGCTCGCATTCAACACTAGCTTTTATACTGCTGTGCTATTTGCATATATTTGTGAAGTTCCTGCCCACCCACGCCCCGCCCCCCAAAGCGCAGACGCAGAATGGAGTATCCCGAGCTCTCACGCAGTGGTTCCCAAACCCGCCGTCAGTAACGGGCGCTGAGCTCTTTAAAAACACAGGTGCCTGGGCTCTCTCTGGTAATGAGCCACGTGCATCAACCTCGCTGCTCATCTCACAGCGCACATGAACTCATTACTAAAATTCTGCGGCACACCAAAAACTATTTTTGTGCTGACCTGACACAAAAAAATAGGTATACTTTTGACTCATTCACACTGGACGGCTCTTGTTGCGTTGGCTGTTGCCATTTTTCAATCTGACAACCTAAGGGAAAAGGGGTCCGTGCCCCTGACTAGCCAGGTGTCGCATGTTGTAAAATTCTTGGGGCGCACCAGCGCGTCGACCGCAGCACACCGGTTGAAAATCGCTGCTTTAGCTAATGTTCCCATATTACGGACTAGGAACGCAAAACCCAGAAAATTCCTATTTTACTCAAGATCACTTCACACACTCCAGAGGCACTGGGTCCCCATCCTTTGGCCAATGTGCCTTTTTCCCAGGTCCCCAGCCCGGCCTGGAGAACCCCGACTCATCCCGAGAGCCCAGCTCAAACTGGTTCCACCTGTGAGCCCCACTGGGCGCCCCGGGAAGATCCGACCTTCCGAGCCTCCCGCCGCCGCGCTCACCCCACTGCACCCCGGGGGCTCCTCCAGGGCTGTGCACGGCCTGGGTCGTCTCCAGCACCCAGGGCCGGATGGTGACGCTCATGCTGCCCTGCCCAGGTGGGGGTCCCAACGCAGCCGTACCTCGACCTTTACAATCACCCATGTGCAGTCGTTCTCGTCCACATACACATCCGGCCGCCACATACACAGGCGGTCTGGGTGCATGGTTCTGTGCGCACTGAACGCGAATTCAGTCATGACGCCTGGAGCGGTCTAAGCAGCAGAAGCCACAGCCTCTCGCTTGTCGATGGGACTCAGGGCTTGACGCTTTATAGCAGTTGGGGCTTGGGCGCCCCCATGCGGCAGGGCTGGAGGAGGGTGGAGCACCACGCAGGGCGGGGTGCAGAGCCGACTAAGTCAGGGCACGTGGGGCCGACCAGCTGGATCTGGAGCTGTGCGTGCAAGCCTGACTTGTTCCCTAGGATCCTGGCAGCATCTAAGAGCACAGAGCAAATCCCACAGACCTAGGACTTCCTTGAGGCCCCCAGCCAGCGAGCTGCACCCGCTACCCCCCCCCCCACTCCCTAGGGATGGTGAGCTACCCATGCGGGTGGCCTTGACCCTTTCTTCCGGTGGGCTTCCTCCTCTTGGACCCCACTGTCTCAGTCAGCCACTGTGTGTGGCTGGTCAAGCCACTCCCCAGACGGGGACTCCAAGCCTCTGCTTGGAGCTTGCGGTCAATGCCAGGCAACCCAGAGTTAGGGCCCCCTCCACATCTTTTGGGAGAAGAAGAGACCTGTGCAAACCTAAACCAGACCTGGAGTCCCCCAGGTTCACCACATTTTCTTCAGCCTGTAGGTTTGGGTGTCAGAATCAATTTCCTTGGCAAAGTGCAAATCTTGAAGCTCCCCTCTTCCCGCAAAAGACATGCAATTTCCACAGCTTTGATGCCGCTGTGGTCATCTAGTGGCTATTGTGAAACAGGGTGGTGAAGAAACATGTTTGTTTTCCTTCTTCATAGACTTTGAATTCATTAGTGAAAACATCGTTCAAAATCAACACTTCAAAAGAAACTCTTCCCTCCATCCCCAGACCAGTGGATTTGAAAAGTCCCTGGGTTATGTGACCATCTCTCTGTGAATTACAGCAAATAAAGAAAACAATATTAGTTCATTTTGCAGTGACATGGGCCCCTTAAGGCAATTAAGAAAATTAAGAACAATGAGAAACACGTAAAACAAGCCCCAGCTTCATTGGTCTGACATCAGCACGGGTAGCAGTTTGGTGCCTTGACTTCTAGCTCTTTCCTGTCGCTCTGATGAGGCATCAAGAAAATAGTTGGTGGTCTTTTGAAATGTCAAAAAGTGAAAATGAACTGAACAGCTGACCCCTAGACAGCAAAGGCATGCATCTGCTTCCTTGCCTAGCCAGAGAGCCTAATTCTCAAGGTGCTGTGGAGGACTACGGCGACAGAGATGTAATTGGGTTTATGAGGAGCATAAAATAGGAAACAAAGCCAAGTAAAGTTCTGAGCGGGCGGGAGCAGACACTGGCCCAGCAAAGCTATTTCCCCAGCGCAGCTCCGAGCCGTGTTGGCACTTAATAAAATTCAGACTTGTGGCTTTCAGGCTGATTTGCTTGTGGTTCGTTCTTAATTCCGGACCCAGATAGCCACTGGGAGTGAGATCCTACGGCAAGGTGCTCCGTGGGGGAAGTCTCAGTCCAGTCCTGAGCTCTGAGGTCACACGTGGTAACAAGGCCAGCTTAAACAAGACTGCTGGGGTGGCCTGTTGTGACAGGGAAAGGGGGCACCAAGCAGACATGCGGCCACTGACCCAGCCACATCTGCGGCTCTGGGACCCAGAATGCCCCCCGGGGTCTGCCAATTTCATCAGCACTTGTTCCGCTTGTCTAAAGAGGCTACAAAGGAACAATTAAAGGGACAAGAATCAGACCCCGTTAGGCTGGCTACGCTCCTGAATGTTCTGGGAATATGATGCCTGCCTTTTGAAAGAACAAAGGGACTGAGTCATTGCTGTGGAGGATTTAGTTAATCATTTGAGGAGGGGTTTCCAGACTCTGCAAAGTGAAGGAGGATGACTGAGGAGTCTGTGGGGCAGCTTGGGTGGAGGCGTGGGCTTTCTCCATGGAAATTCCACAACAGGGGGAATAACCGCAGCTGGCCGATCTCAGAGATGGGGAGCCCCTCGGCATGGTACCCGCCCCTCCTGGGGCCCTACAGACGCTCAGCCTCGCTCACTTGGGAGTTGTATGTTCCTTCCAACGCTTTGTTGATTAGTCTGCTGGCTATCTGAGGATAACCAAGGGTCTGTTTCATGCAGAAAAGTAACACAAAGCAATTCTTTTGACTCATTTTGAAAGTGGAATGCTTAACTGCTGCTTTCACGACCTGACTCGGACCCGACCCGGTTTTGACTCTGACCTGGGGAGGTTGCCATCCTTTGCCACCTCGCTGCCACACTTTTACAGTGAATGGCCTGAGCTGAGTGCTCTGCAAACCTCTCATTCAGCGGTCCCTGAACCCCCATACAGTTGCCCAGTGGGAGGAGGGGGCGGTTCACAGAAGAGTCGGGTTAACTCATCCCCTTTGTTCAGGGCAGCCCTCGGATTTGAGCAGACTGATTCTGGATATCAAGAACCCCAGTGGAATTCATTCTTCAGGAGGGAGGAAGCCACCCTCCTCTTTTGGGTTCCAAAGAAGGGGCTTGAGAGGAAGTCCTGGCCATCGGTGGGGACTAGAACCTTGCTACCCTATGTGTGGCCCCTGACCCAGGGACGTCAGCGTCACCTAGAGCTGGTGAGAAGAGCAGCATCTCCAGGCCTCCCAGCCCTCCTGAGTCAGAATCAGCATTGTAACAAGCTCCCCAGGTGATTTGTGGGCACGGTAACTTCTGGTCTGCAGGAGAATGAGCCCCCTTCCTGGGAGCGGCCCCCTGCCACCAGTTCCCCCCAGATTTCTCTAATTATGACACAGCTGAATACACATCTCTGTATCATTTAGTTGTGTTATTTTCTGTTAAATATCACTTCTAATATACAAAGTGTTGCCCTCTTAAAATCCCAGTAACCACTGTCACCCTGAGCACCGTCCACGGTCGCAGCAAGCTGTGAAGGGCCTGCGGAGGTGCCCGGACCTCTGAGCTCTGCAGTGGCACTGAACCGTTCAGCTAGTAGGTGGCAGCCCTGGCTGCTAATTAGAGCCACCTAGGAAGCTTTAAAAACACCTGTGCCTGGGCCCCAGCCCAGACCAATGAGACCCGAGTCTCTGAGATGCAGGCTTGGGCAGAACTTTTTTTTTTTTTTTTTAAAGAGGCTCCTCAGGTGAATCAATGTGCAGCCAGGCTTGCGAACCATTTTTCTAAGGTTTGAATCACTGTTTTTGAGGTGAGAACAAGATTTAGAGAACTAAATAACTCTGAAGGTGTTAAAGCTGTTTTTTTCTACCATCCATTCTCCTTGTCAACCTCACCCCAAGTCCGCACTTGACCTCTTTCCCTACGTCCTGTTTTGAATCTGCTGCTTCTGGTCTTTCGTGTGCAGCGAACCACAGCACCAAGCTGATGAGGATTGTAAGGGTCTGAGGTGGCGCCGAAGTGTAAAACCCAGCAACCCCGACATGTACCAATAGATGCTAAGGCATCCGTGCTAGTCCCCTAGCGTGGGTTTTTAATTGTTCCCAGGTATGGGCCATAGTTTAGATGATTTGGCCTGATCACGTGAGCTCAGGGTAGCAGGGAAGTTAATAGCCTCTCTCCAAAGGAATGATGTTTTCTCGCTCGGTGAGTGGAGAAGCCGGGATGCAGACGTTTTATATAAGATTCAGGGTCTAAGCCTGGCTTTTCCCGCGGCGTGGCTACTGTCTCTTTAAACGTAACAGACGTTCTGTTTTTCTACCCTGGTCAGAATGTAGTTGTATCTTCATTTTTCCAAACATTTGGCCAATCTCCCAACACTACTGAAAAACTTATTTTTCCACACAAGGTTTCTGATACCACCGCTCTTAAAGAGCAAGTTCCCATGTAGAAATGGATCTGCTTCTGGGCTCTGTTCTGACCCATTTGTTGGTCATTTTGGTAAATCACACTTTAAATACATTATAAATTTAAATTTGAAGTACATGGTGGGGTAGGTCCTCTCTTTTTGTTCCTTTTCGAAATTGCATTTCTGCATCTTTTTTTTAATACTTTTGGGATTTTTATTGGCATTTCATTGAATTAGCATAGTTTAAGAAAACCACTTTCATTCTTTAATAAAATTTCATAACTTTTCCCATAAATTTGCATATATTGTTTAACTTACTTCTAGTCATTTCATAGTTTTGTTGCTTTTGTGAATGGTATTTTTCTTAATGCTACTTTCTGGCATAAAGGAATGCTGTTGAGTTTTGGTGTTGACTTTGTACCGCGTCCTTGCCAACTTGTATTAGTTTTAATAGCTGCCTTAGCTGCAAATAAGAGTCTTTCTCCCTCTTCCTTTCCAATGTCTGTCTGTACACTTCCCCATGCCTGTCAGTCTCTCTCTCTCTCTCTCTCTCTCTCTCTCTCTCTCTCTCTCTCTCTGCCTCTGAGTCTCTCTTGTCTCGCCATCTTGAGGATTTTGGTGTTTGCTGAATTGCGCTGAATACCAGGAGTGAGCCGCAGCAGGCATTCCTGTCTTGTTCCTTTCTTTAACGCGAATTCTTCTAGTTTCACCAGGCGAGCATGATGATGTTAGCAGAAAGTTTCGGTAAATGTGCTTTATCAGTTAATCATGCCCTACTGTTCCTGGTTCTTAAGGGTTGTTTTTTTTTTTTTTTTTTTTTTTAATTGTACGTGTTGAATTGTACTGTGTGCCTTTTCTGCATTTATTGAAATGATCCACATTCACAGTGAAGCAGACACTGCAGGGTGCCCACCTGGCACCCATGCCCCTCACCCTCCTTGCTGCAGAGCCCTCATTTGGAGGGGCTGCACCTCCAACTTCTTCAAGGACTTGGGAGTAGGAGAACTCCAGCGCTGGCCATGAGTAAATCCTGACTTCTCCAGAGCAGTTCTAGGCTTGGGGCAGCCATTTACCTCAGTTCTGGCCCATGAGACTTCAACTGGTTTTTCTTCAGCTCTAGAAAAGTCTCAGCTACTAGTTCTTCGGATTGTTTTTCTCATTCTCTTTATTTTCTTCTTTCGGAATTCTTATGAATTAGTGTTGATATTACTGCATTCATCCTCCTATCTCAGCTTATTTTGGTTCTTTCCTTCTCTTTAGCCGATATATCCTGGGAGACATCCTCAGACTGATTTCTCAGTTCAGTAATTTACTCCTTACTAGTACCCTTATGTGACTTAGCTTGTCTATTGAGCTTTTCATTTCAGGAATTATAGTTTTATTTCCATAATTTTTGTGGGAGATGGCAATTTAAAAACTATCGAGAGCAAAACGTAAGAATTTTTCTATGACCTTGGGGAAGGAATAAATATATTTTTAAAAGGCATAAGACCCACAAACAAAAATGGAAAAGAATGACAAATTGGAAAACTTGCTTCACAAAACACAGTAAGCAGTTTTTTTTTTTTTTGTTTGTTTTTTTAAAGACAAGCTACATTTTCCCTCTCTCTCTTCAAACTCTAGATGGTTTCAAAGTGATTTTCAAACTGGCTCAGGGTTGATGAAGAGGAGCGGTCAAAAACAAAGACTTCGGTGGAAGGAGTGCAGCACACCCACAAGGTGCCACCGAATGAGGTGACAGGAACGAGGTGGGAGGACATTTCCAGTGCTGGTCGCCCCTGGTGGGAGGAGGAAGTGGGTGTGGCCACTGACAGAAGGAGTAACTAGAATGTGGCAACAGGGGCATCTGCTCCAGCTGAACTGAAGAGCTCACCACCCCCTCCATACTTACCACCCTGGGCAAAGGGGCAAGTGACATCTGTCTTCCAGATGAATGGTACTCAGGACAGGAGTCAGGGCAGCGCCCTGGAGGAGTGACAATGGAGGGAGAACCTCAGCCACTGGATACCCAGCTGAGCTCCTCCTCCCTGGGAAAGAGGAGAAATGAGCCCAGCAGAAGCCCTGTGCCTCTCCCAGGTAGAACCGCAAAGGCAAGGCAGCCAAAGTCTTCCCGAGGGGTCCAGTTTCCCAGATGAACTCACAGGGAGGACTCACTGAAGAGCGAAAAAGCACGCATACCATGAGAGAGAGGTGACCAACAGAACTTACACCTGAGGGAATAGCTGTAGAGCGGCCGGAACAGGTGTTCAAGCCAAGCAGATTGGTGTGCCCAGAGCGAGTAAAGCGGCTTCATGCAACGACACAGGCAAGTGGTCAGAAAAAGCATCATCTCCTGGAGAAGCAGCAGCCCGGTGAGCACAGGCTCTGCAGTGGGGTTGCCAGAGCCACATGCCACCAGCTACTTCCCGGGGCTGTAACCTTGGGTAAGTCACCGACCTTCTCTGTGTCTGGAGTTTGTTGTTCGTACGCCAGGGATAGCAATATTGCATCTGTTTCATAGGGCTGTCATGAGGACTAAATAGTTAATGTTGGAAAAGTACTTAGAATAGCACTTGACCTAAGTACTCACCTAATGTTTGCTCTTATTGTCTTGGAAATGAAAAATAAAATTGTTGAAATAAAAGACTCAGTAGGTATGTTGAGTAGCAGAATGGACTGAACCGAAGCCCGCAAGACCGACTCTTCCTGAATGCATCAGAGACGGCTAGAAAGGGGGAAAGTATACCGCTAAGAGGCACAGAGGATGAATTGTCAAACTCCAAGAACTATTCAATAAGGATTCCAGAAGTAGAGAAAACAGAATAAAAAGGAGGCAATATTTGACCAAATATTGGAGAAATTCCCATAACTAAAAAAGACTGATATCACCAGAATAGATTAAATAAGGGAAAAGATACCTAAATATACCATGATGAAATATTGCAGAAAAAAGTTTTTTTCAATAAGAGAAAAGAAACCAGGTCATAGAATTGAATGGTTATAGATTTCTCATTGACAACACTGGCTACAATACAAAAGTGTTTACATATGTGTTTAAACTAGAATTATATACCCAGCTAAACTATCACTCATATGAGGGGATGCGATGTGAGCAACCCGCGTTCCTGGGGCCCCACCTGGCACACACAGACAGCTCCTTAGCAGGGAGGAGAAAACTCCAGAAGAAGTAAATGAGATATAAGCAATGAAAAGGGCAAAAACCCCCAAGCTATTATAGTGCTTGAAAACAGTTTTAATTTATTTAAAATATGGAAATAACATTTCAGATCATTTCAACATGGTATCAAAGTGTGGATCCAAAGAATGAAGAAATGTAAGTGAATCCCAAAGTTCTTTTCTTAAGGGGAGAATAAATAAACTAATTAATTTTAGATTGCTTTATGAAAAAATACCTTTAAATGGGTAGGTAAGTTTAGGTGAACCAACAGAAGGTGGAAAGCAGAGTGCAGCGCTATCCGTTTGGGGGAAGTGTGAATGGAAAATGAGAAAAATAAAATGAAAGGGTAAATGAGAAATAAACCCTGAACTACTCATAAGGCAGTCAAGCTGCGGCTAATCCTCACATTCTGCTCGAATTATTTTCATCTTAGGATAATAGAGAGGATGAAATAGGTAGCCTGAGCAATCCTTCGGCAGAAAACAATGAAAATTCTAGATAAAATATGTCTTTAAAATCTTTTTAAATGCCTCACTGAGCTGACAACAAAGTAATAAATCAGAAGCCAAAGCAAGTGAGAGCAGAAATTCATAGAAGTGATGGGTCTTTCCCTCTGGGGCCAGAATCTGAAGTTGCTGATCTTGAGCTTCCAATTGCCTTTTGACATTTCTTAGCAATGCACTTTACAAATGTTTATTTGCCCTTACTTCTTACATCGTTTTCTCCATCCTGGTTTCACTTCGTGATGGAAAGATTCCTCTAAAAGCATTTTTAAAGAAGGCCTTTCTGTGGTCAACTTTCTAAGGATGCGCCGCCCGAGATGTAGCCACCGTCTATACATGCTTGTTGAACACTTGAGCTAAGGCGAGTCTATACTGAGACGTGCTGGCGTGTAAAATGCACGCTGGATTTCAAAAACGTTATCCTCACACATGCACCCACCCACCCCACATGGAAAACAGTGTCACTCATGTCCCCAGATATGCCAGCCTCCCTCATTGCACTTTGTAAATTTTTGCTTTTAATCTTTGTTGACAAAAAAGTCATGAATTTCTTAGGACACTGTGTGCGCTGCTGTGCAAGCTGAGGGCTCTGAGCAGGGCCCCCTGAGAGCAGGAACGTGAGCTGTCGTCCACAGACATCAAATTATCCAAAAACCGCTTCTCACCAACTCTCGAATTCTGGGAAATCTTCTAGATAATTCAGCCTGCTATTCACGTGAGCTCTGGCCAGGTGTGAGGTCAAGGTACCTCCTCATGAAGGGGAAGATTATTTTTACATTTAACGAAGAACCTGAGAGCAGGATGATTAGGGCAGAACTTGGGGATTAGCCATAGCTTGACTACCTTATGAGTATTACAGGGTTCATTTCTCATCTGCCTTTTTCTTTTTTTTCATTTTCCCATCCTGTCTTCATTCACCTCATGCTTCCTCCACTTGATCAACTATTGCACGCATTACAAACAAAAGCGCACTTTAAAAAAGTCCTCTGAGCTGGGACGTCCATCTCCTGTCCTTAGGGTTTTTGGTTCTCAGGTTTCTAGAGCTGAACTGTAGAACCTACACCCTGGCCTCTGGTTCTCAGGTGTTTGAACTGCACACCTGTCTTTCCTGGGTCTCTAGCTTGCAGGCCACAGACTGTGGGACTTCTCAGCTCTGTAATCGTGGGGGCCAATTCCTTATAAGAAGTCTCTTTATCTGTATCTGTTACAGAGCAACGGAAAGGTCCGTTATTGTCCACCGCCTTATGGAAAGATGCCTCTCAAAACCAGAGATTTGTGAAAAGGAAAGGAAATGTTTATTTAATGCTATACAGAGTTAAAGTAGTGACTTAACTTCATTAAAATATCAAAGTCCTTTAGGATACCCACAGACGGGGGGGGGGGGGGGGGGGGGGGGGGGGGCGTGGCCCACAGTGCTTCCTATCTCCATCTGCCCTAATTCAGGGTACCGTAACTTAGGAAGAGAAGCACACATCCGTCCGGGATCCAGGCTCTTGACACTGTCAGCTGTGTCGTCATCCAGGCAGGATCTCTAATTAATCCAAAGCCATGTGGCACCTTCTCATGGCCTACTGGCAAGAGTTCTTTCACCCTTCTTCCAGGCCAAATCTCTCTTGTTCCCAGGCCACTCAGCCAAAGGGAGCACCCCAAAGCCATGTGGTTCTTCTTCTACCAAAGCTGTGGGGAAGGGGTCCCCACTCTGGAAAAGCCACATGGCAATTCTCTGCTAAAGCCACATGGTGATTTTCCCTCACAGGGCTGTGAGGGTCCTAACTCTCGTGAAAGCACGTGGATTCTCCCCTCAATGGCTGCCGCTTCTCAGTTTAAATCCCCGCGCCAAATCTCTTCTGTACCCCCATTTCCGACTCCTCCTACAATCAGTTACACCTGCCAGCATTCCCGTATATTCCAAGTATTTTTGGGATGCCATCATGAGTCTGGGCAGGTGTGTCCCCATTTTCTGGAGCCAATCTTCTCCAAGCTCCCACGCAGGCCAGGCGCTGTGACTTGAGGTTCCTCCCCCAGTCATGTCTTGGGGGAAGTCCTTTCCATCCCCCTGGCTCAGAGCATGGCCACAGCTATTTAACATTATCTATGAAACCAGTTAAAGGTTATAGATATGTTAAATGACCATTCTGGAAGTTATCTGCAAAACCATTGCTATGCAAAACAACTCAATTGCCCTGCTCCATTTGTCCCTTCCCTCAACTCACACCTGAGGGGAAAGGGGTGAGGACATCTTATATGTCTGTTAATATTTCCTGGACACCCTGAGTTCTGGGCCCCATTCCAACTCCCTTTCTGGGGCCCCCCTCTTGGCTGCACCCTGTTACATATCTATATCCATTCACCAATCAACCCCAAGTAGATAGCTATCCCCTATTGGTTCTGTGTCTCTGGAGAACCCTTGCTCATACAGATGCAGTGTTGCGGGTGGGGGTGGGATGCAGGCATTCACCCCTCAAGCGTACCTGGTCAGGAGGCACGCTGAGATCTGGAAATGGATCTGCAAGGATGGATGGGAGCTGAGGCCTGGCCAGATGTCTCCAGTGGGTGAGGCTACCCATGGTGCACTGACTAGATGAGTAAATACTAGCCCTGTGCAAATTACTCAGCATGGAAATGAAGCTGGGAAAGATGAATGGAAATTACATAGGTTCATAAATGTTATTGAAGAATAGAACTGCAGAGAGGGCTTCCTGGAAAGTTCCTTACCTTTGGCAAAGTGGAGCAAAATAGCAACACCATTTATCTGCATTGCTGGGAAGAGATTGCAATTTGAATTTCAAAGCTAGGCATCAAGATCCTGGCATTGTATGCAAAATTGTGTTTACATGTAAATACACGACTTTTTTTTTTTTTACCCTCAGGAGTGGGCCCAAGACTCCAAAATTTAAGGGCTACAAATCATGTGTTTTGTTTTCTTTTCTTCTTCTAAGATTTTATTTTTAGAGAGAGGTGAAGGGAGGGAGAAAGAGGAAGAGAAACATCAATGCGTGGTTGCCTGTTGCATGCCCCCTACTGGGGACCCGGCCAGCAACCCAGGCATGTGTCCTGACTTGGAATCAAACTGGTGACTCTTTGATTTGTAGGCCACACTCAATCCACTGAGCCACACCAGCCCTCATCTTTTGTTTTCTTGATAACTAAATTTTCCCTCATCTTTATCACAACTTAAAAAATATCATTTTTCTGGAAAAAATCTCTTTCCAGACTATGACATCTGACCTGAATTTATAAAGAGAGTGGATTAAATGTAAATAAATCTTCTCTTACTGACACTATCAGGTAAGAGGTATCACGATTTGGAAATGGTCGCCCACGTGGATCACCTCCCCCCCACCCCACTCCTGCGCCTTTCCCGTCCTGTTTGGTTCCCAGGCCGAATTTACTTCCTCTTCTCTTCCTGTGAGCCCCCACTTTCTGATGGCCTCCATGTGGCTTCACTCTCCTCCTCCATTGTCTTGTTGTAATCCTCACGCAAGGATATGTTTACTGATTTTAGAGAGAAAGGAAGGGAGGGAGGGAGAGAAAAAAAACATCAATGTGAGAGAGAAACATTGATTTTTTTCCTCTCACATGTACCCCAACCGGGGATTGAACCCACAACCTTTTGGTGTGCAGGACAATGCTCAAGCACTGAACCACCCGGCCTGGGCTGCACTGTCTCATTTTACGTGATGTTATCCAGGTGAGGGGCTAAGGATGGCAGAGGCTGCGTGTAACTGTTGTTTTGTCTTAAAGCTTAGTAGCCTCTCTAAGATTTTTCTCTTTTCCTGGTTTCTGTTTGGGCCAAAAGTCTGACCCCTGGATTTGTCTGGGGCCTTGTTATATTTTGTAAAGCTAGGCAAAGCAGCTGTGTCAATAACCTTTGGGGACTGGAATATAGTTCCGGAATAGCAAGCCGAAGAGTTGCTGTTTTCTCTCATTCTAATTTACAACCCTCTGCTGTCGGTTTGATCTCCTCCAGGTCTCTCAGAGCTGCTTGAGAAGGTCACAGCACCTTCTGATTTTATACATTCATCACGGTGGACCCGAGCGCAGCCCACTCAGCAGTCTTACTGATTTATTATGTTACTCAGAGTGAACATTTCAGACCGATTCTTTTCAGAGTTCCCCACTGGAAGGTAAGCCCCCAACGGGCAGAGACTTCATCTTGCTTCCCTGTATGCTGAGCACCTGGGAGAGCCCACACTCAGAACTGCGGTCCGGAAAAACCCTTCTGCCGGGAAGTGTCTAAGTTCATCCCCCAGTAACTGCTGCGCCAATCAGAGCGGGGGTGGGGGGAGCAGCCCAGGGAACTGCCCAGCTCGACTTCAGATGCTCCCTTAATAATGCAGGTGTGGTGGATTTTATGAAATTAACCTCTCCATCAAAGAGAGTAAAAACCCACAGTGTTCAATTTGCAACACCCAGAGCTGGCAAGGGCTTGTGCCCAGAGTATGTAAAGAATGCCAGAATGGTAATAAAGTCACAGGAGAACGGGCAAAGGGCTGGGACAGGGACTTCACAAATCAGGATATCCAAATGACCCATAAACGCATGACAAGGTGCCAAACCTCCTTACTTGTCAGGGAAATAGAAACGAGGACACGGTGACCTCCCACCCACGACAGCACCTATCAGCTGTATGAGGGAGCAGCAAACAAAAGCCCCAAGCCGTGCCTTCTCTGAAGGAGCAATTTGGCAGTGATAGGGGACTCAAGACTTGGAAAATTTCAGCTTAAGGTAAAAAGTTATGAGCCTAGCAAGTAACATGTATGTTAAAGCTTTCGTTTCAGACACCACAGATAAGGCCCATCCTGGCTCCTGGGAAAACAGCCGTCCTCCTGGGGCACTGCTAAAGATTACTGCCTGGGGACAACTGGAGGCACCTGGACCTTTGTGTTCCAGAGAGAGACAGAGGACCACTGCCCCTGGGAACGGCTAACTGCCCAGGACAGGAATGTTGCATCTTCTGAATCTCAAAGCCCTCACCGCACCTTGTTTATTCCCTGGTGTAAAAAGTCTGGCCTGGAAAGAGAAG
The DNA here is from genome assembly GCA_004027475.1 of Anoura caudifer. Taxonomy (NCBI): domain Eukaryota; kingdom Metazoa; phylum Chordata; class Mammalia; order Chiroptera; family Phyllostomidae; genus Anoura; species Anoura caudifer. Next base: position 182,199 of record PVKU01003252.1, read on the forward strand.
GGAAAATGGTCTGTTAGGGTATGAACCCGCCATCTTCTCGGATCGCTGGCCATCTGAATAAAGCACCCATAAAAGATTCGATCACTGTCATTGCTTATTGGGTTTGGTAGTGACAGGCAGCCCGAACGCCGGTGTCTTTTGCCATCACAGCAGCTTAGCATGTACATGTTGCTCTGACGGACAACCAGAGCGCAAGGAAGGAGGGAGGGGCTGGGAAAGTGTTTGCATTCGTACAAGAAACGACTGTGCACTTTCTGTGTCCCCAGCTCTTGTTGAGGAAAGAGAAATTGACTCAGGCATGAGCCTGGATATCTGTCACCCTGTCTGGTGTGACAAGGAATAAGTACTTTGGAATCAGATGGTCCGGCGTTTGCTTGGGCTCTGTCACACATGGAAGGCTGTGTGACCTTTAGCAAATTGCTTCATTTCGCGGAGACTCGGTTGCCTTATCTTTAAATTGGGGTTCTTTATACCTATCCCCCAGGGCCCGTGTGAGAGTTAGGCTGGGTCACGCTGTGAGCCCAGTGCCAAGAGGCCTTTGGAAATGACAGCTGGTTGTGGAAATAAGGCACATGCTTGGAAAAGTAAATCAACCATCTCACCACAGGTAAAAGCAATGCACAAAAAAATTCAATGTAATTTCTATATACAAGCAATAAATAGAAAATGAAGTTTAAAAGATACTATAAAATAGCATGGTCATGTATAGGAAGAGAACAAAATATGAGCAAGATCTTGTACTGAAGTCTGCAAAACCTATGGAAAGAAGTGAAAAAAAACTAAATAAATGGATTGAAACAATATCATAAAGATGTCTTTCAAAGCCACCCCAGGCAAGATCCTAGCAGGTTTCTTTTTTTTCCCCAGAAACTGACAGGTGGATTTTAAAATTCAAACGGGCAGGCCATCTTGCAGAAAAAGAACAAAGCCAGAGGACAGCCAGCTAGCAAGCTCCGATAGTTAAGACGGGGTGGTAGGTTCAAGGGTAGAAAAGTTCTGCGATGGAATAGCACGGAGTGCAGAGAACAGCTCACGGCAGGGACGCTGCAGGCACTGGGAAGGCAGGTCTTCTCCACCGGTGGTGCTCCGGGAAGCAGACAACCGAAACAGTCTCAATCCGGACCTCATACAATAGACAAAAATATTTCCAAGTGGAGTTGAATGAGAAAGGTAAAACCATTTTCTTTTTTAAAGGAAAATGCAAGAGAACATTTTCATGACCCTGGAGTAGGCAGTTTTGTGAAGTAGAACACAAAATCACTAATCATGAAGGGAAAAGTAATACATTGATACTATGTTAAAATTAAAGAAGTCTATTTGTTACAATGCACCATTAAAAGAGCAAAAAGGTAGCTCACAAAGTGGGAGAAGATAGTTTCAGTACATGTATCCGAGAAAGGACTCACACAACATATGTAAAGAACATCTACAAATCAATGTGAAAAAGAAGCAACCTAATAGATAAATGGATAAAATATGATGAGGTCTGTCCAGAAGGTATCCAGCCATGTAACATAAAATATAGAGACATTTAATGAAGACAATACCAGATCCAAGAAACACTGTACACAGGACAATGACGCCTCCATCCCCTTCGAAGTAGGCACCTTGGGACCTCACACAGTTCTCCCAGCTGCAGCACAATGTTGCTTTTGCTCTGGTAGCAGCAGCCTCAGAACAAATTTTGCCATGACACATTTCATGCCAAGATCCTGCATCAAAATCTTGGACACAGTAGTTTTTGGAATCCCCAGATCAGGTTCTAGTTCTCACACTGTCAGTCTCTGATCTTTGTTAATTGCAGCCGATACACATTCAACATCCTCAGGTGTTCTGCTTGTTGCAGGCCTTCCAGAGCGTGGATCATTCTCAACAGATTCTTGACCTCTTTGAAGGTTTGTGCCACACTTTTATTTGCGCCACACTCACTGCATCATCCCCGAAAGCCTTCTGAATCATCTGAATAGTTTCTGTGGAAGAATCTTCAAATTTAATACAAAATTAGATGAAGATTTGTTGCTCTACTAGCTTGTCATTTTGAATGCAATGGCCACACAGTGCACATGCTCACTCGATGGCGTTTACCGCTCCCACTGGCTAGTACAGTGAAGTCATCACTGTTCGCACATGTGCATTCCAGTCCCCTCTCCTTGGCTGCCAGTTTACATTGATGTCACACAGACTGTTCTAGTTATATTAGCAATGGCTGGACTTTTTCCAGACGGACCTCACACTTCAACAGGAACTTCACTAAAGAGGTTCTCCAAATGACCAACAGATGTGAAAATAAGTTAGACTTCAAGAGGCATCAGGGAAATGCAAACTAAAACCAATATTAGATATCACCATATAATTACCAGAGTGGATAAAAGGAAAAAGACAGAACATACCAAGTGCCGGTAAGACTGTAAACAACTGGATCTTCGTACCCTGTTGGGGGAACTGTAGATTCATACAACTGCTTTGGGAAACTGTGTGGTAATGTCTACTAAAGCTGAAAGCATGTGTAAAACATGTGTGCCCAACAGAAATGTGTACTCATGTAGAAAGTTCACTGCAGCACCGTTCAAAACAGGCTCGAACTGGAAAATACTCAAAAGCCCACCAATGGTTGAATGGTACTCATTCACACAACGGAATACAACTTAACAACAAGAATGAACAGACCACAACTATACACAACAAATGAATGAATCTCACACACATAAGGCTGAGAGAAAAGAAGAGCCATGGACTAATGCACAGGTGTCATGTGGGCTACAGAAGCCAGACCCTCAGCAGCGACTCCGAATGGCATGGCTCCCCTGCCAACTACATCCATGGGAAGTACAAAAAGAGGCAACGCGACTTCTGGCCAAGACGGAGGTGTAGGTAGACACACTGTGCCTCCTTGCACAACCAAAATTAAGGACAACAAAGATTTAGAAACAAGAAAACAACCAGAACTGGTTGAAATGTACGGAAGTCCAACAACCATTCATTCAGACCGGTAAGAGGGGCAAAGTTCCGGCAGGAAAAGGTAGAGGTTGGTGGACTCAGGTGCGCAGGCAGCAGTGGCTGGCAGATCCCAGGCGCGCAGGTGGTGGGTAGCAGACCCCAGATGCACAAGCGGTGGCTAGCAGACCCCGGGCACAGGGTGGCAATGGTGCAGACCCAATGAGGCCGCACAAGGTGGCTGGCTAACCAGGTGGTCCCACATTTGCATGCAGATAATCCAGGTGAAGGGGAAGCAGCGGAAGGGACTGGAATCCGAGAGAGAGTGGAGCAAGCCCCATTGTTCCCTCTCAGACCCTGCCCCCACATACAGCGTCACTACCCAGAGACTGGGCTACCCCGCCCCGGGGAACACCTAAGGCTCCACCCCTCACTATGTAATAGCCGCGACCAGACCAAAAAATAAAAATAAAACAACAAAACAAAAATGGCTCAAATAGGAGAACAAATCAAAGTCCCAGAGCCAATTCATCTAAGCGACTAAGAGATAGCCAACCTATCAGATGCGCAGTTCAAAGCACTGGTGATCAGGATGCTCACAGAATTGATTTTGGTCACAAATTAGGTAAACAAATGAAGACTACAATAAGTGAAATAAAGGAAAACGCACAGGGAACCAATAATGATGGGAGGAAAACTGGGACTCAAATCAATGGAGTGGACCAGAAGGAAGAAAGAAATAACCAAACAGAAAAGAATGAAGAAACCAGAATTCAAAACAATGAGGAGAAGCTTAGGAACCTCCAGGACATCTTTAAATGTCCCAACATCTGAATTATAGGGGTACCAGAAGGGGAAGAAGAAGAGCAACAAGTGGAAAACTTATTTGGACAAATAGTAAAGGAGAACTTCCCCAATCTGGCAAAGGAAATAGACTTCCAGGAAGTCCAGGAAGCTCAGAGAGTCCCAAAGAAGTTGGACCCAAGGAGGAACACACCAAGACACATCATAATTACATTACCCAAGATTAAAATGAAGGAGAGAATTCTAGAAGCAGCACCTACAAAGGGCACAGTCACCTACAAAGGAGTTCCCATCAGACTGTCAGCTGATTTCTCAAAAGAGACCTTCCAGGCAAGAAGGGGCTGGAAAGAGGTATTCCAAGTCATGAAAGTCAAGGACCTACATTCAAGATTGCTCTATCCAGCGAAACTGTCATTTAGAATGGAAGGGAAGATAAAGTGCTTCTCAGATAAGGTCAAGTTCAAGGAGTTCATCATCACCAAGCCCTTATTATATGAAATGTTAAAGGGACTTACCTAAGAAAAAGAAGATAAAAAATAGGACAGTAAAAAGACAGCAAACTCACAGATATTAACAACCACACCTAAAACAAAAGCAAACTAAGCAA